>CAUOFW020004392.1:274012-317198 GCA_963454935.2 Ilex paraguariensis
TTTTTTTTTTTTTTTTTGTTAAAAAAAATGTAAGTCATGCTTCCATGCAGGCACTACAATCTCGTTCTTCAATCTTTGTGAGTTGAGTTTATCGAGGTGAAAGAGCGGTTTTATTGTGAAGAAAATCATCAAACTCACAAACGTCAACGACAATAGGCCGAGTGAAAAAAAAAGGCATTTCATGTTTTTCTTACTAAGACGCATACATGGATAAGAATAAAAAAAAGGGGGCAACTGAGAAAGACGAGATATACATAATTTTACTATTAACAAAAAAATATTTTCAAAACTAGAACTAATGACATCAAATTATTATTATAAAAAAATGATATTAAGTTTTTACCCTTGGTCAATTGCAACCCACAGTTACATGGACAAGAGCAAAGGCTAAAAGTTAGTTCCCATTTGCATCAGAATTGTTCCTTGTTATTATTGGATTCATTAATTGCACATCATGATGCTTGTAAAAGACTTGAGCAAACCATGTGCTAAAATGAATTCACCTTTCATTTTTTTTTCCTTTTTGGACACTTAAAATGATAGATGAGCAATCAAACCATGCGCTAGAATACATCGAACCAGCTATAAATCTAAAACATATTATACATGCATAACGTTTAGGATGTGTTCTTTAGTTACATGTCAAAGGACTTGTTGTCTTTCCCTTTTGAATATTTATTAATTTAAGATTTTTCACATTATTTAAACCTCGATTTAACTATTTATATTAACTTTTTATTACTCCCTCTTCCTTTCTCATATTGAAATTGATAATACCATAAACAATATAGGTTGTCTTTGTCATTCAGACGATCTCAATTGAATTCATCCGCAACTCCAAAGTTACAAAACTAGCCAAGGTGGACCCACAATGTGGGTTTTTATTATTTTTCAAAACAAAGAAATGGGTTTTCATTATTTTTTAAAACATAGCAATGGGTTTTTTTTTTATTATTTTTTAAATTTTAAAAATAAAAAATCGATTGTATTTATCAATTAGTGAAGGATCTTTCAAAAATGTTTAAAAATTCTTTTTTTAACTGAGTATATTTTGCACACCACAGCACATGCTTCGAGTTTTACAATGTACAAAAGTTGAAAGTTGAGGAATTTTGGTTGCCAAACCGTTCACATACACTTACTTGGCCTTCATGTTCATATACTTTAATTTGGACTGACTTGTGTATGAATGCTCCGATATGAAAGATGAGATTGTACCCTAAAAAATTGAATATGCTCTTCATTATTCCTTTCTCAACTATTGTTACTTTGAACCACGCCACATATTAGTCCGCTAATGGTGATAGGAAAGTGTACATTAGAAGATGTTTTTACTTTTGGGTATTATACAAAAAAAATTAATAAAATAAAAAAATTATAGTTATAACTCAATTTGTTGAACCCTTCAGAGTAGTTCATTAACTGAGCTTATTCTCTGATAATCTAGATATTTTAAGTTCAATACTTCTTATACCCCCTAAGGAGCAATCACCTTTATTCATAAAGAGAAATGTTCTAAATTCAATCTACCTACAATCACCAATATTCGGACTTCACTAAATAATTGATACAAATTTAAACACCTTGTAAAAAAAAAAACTCAATCTACTACAAACTATGGTCTTGAAAAATCGATCATAACATTTAAGATCAATCTAATAAAATAATTATAAAAAATTTGATTGTTTGGAAAAAGATTATAATATTTTAGAATTGATCATTATTAAAATAGTAAAATTTACAACGCCTATATTGTAAGTTATAATTGATTAGTATTATCACAATTTAATAATAAGATGATTTGACTGTTAACTTTTTTTGCCAAGTTAGATTGGCCGTTAAATTAAATTCTTATTTTTTCTAAATCGGTCGTTATAGATACTTATTTCTTGTCATTGTTTTTAAAACTCAATAATTTTATCACTTCGATTGCTTATTTGTTTATTCAACAAAGACTTTTATAATTTGAACCGGTAATTGAATACCTGAAAAAATTAATTTTAAAAAAAATCGTAAACTCATTTGTCTTGTAATCGAATCTTGTTACACTCATGATTAACAGGTTTCAAAATTTGTTTTGTCCTAATGAGTTTAATGTAACACTCCCTCGTGGAAGTTCCTGGTTTTTTTTAAAAAAAAAATTACTTATCATTTATTTTTCAAACAATTTTTCATTCATCAAGTAGGNGAATCCTTAACATTTTTCAACAAAAATTATAAATTTGTTTTTTGTCTTAGTTTAGCAATATACCCATCCAGAAAGAATATTCTCTAATTTGAGCCCCTTTTTTTTTGTCCATGAAAAGTGACAACAAAATTCAAACTAGCAACTTTAAAGACCAACCAAAAAAAAAAAAACCCAGTACCTTTGTGATTTGGTAAGTTCTAATCAGATCAAAGCCTAATACTAAGAACGCAAAGGAGCTATCATTCTCTGTGTTCAAACACTCAAATGTGTATTCACCTTTTCTGAGCTAGAAAAACACCAATATGAGGGAACAGAAAGAAACTCCAGGGAAATAAAGGAATACCTCAACTCCCCCCTCATGCCAAACCATACGGCCTGAAAGTCATTTCCCAGGCATCCTGTAGACTATGATCTCCAACTTAATCGCACACTTCATGCAACAGAGTATGAATCGGGCAGTATACATCAAATTTGAGTTAGAAATGTCCCAAACAATACCAGAGTGGAGTACAGATCGATGATTCACAATGGTAAAAGCGACTAAAAGAGCATAAAAGAAACTCAAAGCAGCTGACTTTAAAGATTCCACACTATTTATACCNTGTCCCAAACAATACCAGAGTGGAGTACAGATCGATGATTCACAATGGTAAAAGCGACTAAAAGAGCATAAAAGAAACTCAAAGCAGCTGACTTTAAAGATTCCACACTATTTATACCCAGATCCTACTGTAAAACCAAGTCAAATTCAAATGTGCCATAATTTCTGCATTGGTTGCACTACCATGTTGCGAAGTTAATCCTCACCATATATTCAACCATGCTATAAGCAGATTAAAGGTAATGCACTTGTGATGAAAAGTCAATAAAGATACTGAAAGCAGTTTCTAAGAAGGATTAAAACATGAGAATGCACGACCACATGAACTCTCATGCAAAAGTTTCTCTAAATGACCAGAGAAACAAATTTCTTTAACCCTAGCATCGTGAGAAATGGTATACACAATGAACTCTCCCAAGAAACAAGTTTTTCCCACTGGGATGGAATCGTAGGATTTACATACAATGAACAACAACAATTCATTTATACTCATCCCTATGCAACAAAAATTAATGCCAAAGTTCAATGTTTAATATGGATGCTGAATATTCTACATACAATGCCCATGTTCTCCGAAAGAAAGAAAGAAAGAAAGAAAGAAAGAACTATACTATATAGCAACATGTATAGGAAGCTATATCCAAGGATGGCAAAGATTCAAGTAAATGTTTCCAGCATCCATAAGGACAAAGTTACCAAAAATGTGCAGGAAACTAAACCATCAGAATNGCAAAGATTCAAGTAAATGTTTCCAGCATCCATAAGGACAAAGTTACCAAAAATGTGCAGGAAACTAAACCATCAGAATGCAGCAAGTTCTACACAAATATTATTTCATACCAGGCTTTGGCACTGCATAACCTAACTAAAAATGTTTTACAACTTGAAGTAGTAGAACTTTAAGAAGACCATGTCCTATGCTACAAATATAGATGCCAACATTCAGTAGTTAAGCTGAATGCTAAAAGTTTTGCATAAAAATGTGCTCCAAAAACAGAAATATACCCATATACCAAAGACATTATAGCTTCATGCTCAACTTAGAAGATATCTACATGCAAACAGAAATTCAGTACCCATATCCGAGGGCAGTAGACATATGAAGTAAATTTCCAAACTCTTTATAATTTGTTGACACCTGATTTGTGCACAAAGAATATATTCAGAATAATACAACAATGACATAGTTATTGAAAAAATCTAATACCTATGACCAAGTTACCAAAAATATGCACTGAATTTACTCATCAGAATGCCAGAGGTCACACGCATAGCTTTGGCATGATATAACGAAGTCAAAAATGGCATAAAACTTGAAATATCAAAGTATATTCATATATCATGTCTTATGCTACAGATACAGATGTGATCATTCAGAGTTTAACCTGAATGCTTAAGATTTTGCATGCAAATGTTGAAGTACTCCAAAAACAGAAGTATATCATAGGGCAAAGACATATATAAGCTAAATGCACAACTTAGAAGATACCTACATGCAAAAAGAGATATAGCACCTATATCTAATGCGAGTGGACAGATGGAGTAAATGATTTAGATTCCAAATTCTTTTACATTTTGTCCGCAGCTGGTTAGTGCAGGAAGAATATACCCCATAACGACACATTAATGACCTAAATTACTAACAAAAATCTAACCATAACTCAGTTACTAAAAATATGCGTGCCGCTAAACCATCAGAATGCCCAAAAATTCTACACAAAACCTATGATGTCATACAAGGCAACATAGTTAAAAATGGCATGCAACTTGCAATAGTAAACCATGATATTTACATCACGTCCTTGCAGAATGCAACCCACTTTACATNATAGTTAAAAATGGCATGCAACTTGCAATAGTAAACCATGATATTTACATCACGTCCTTGCAGAATGCAACCCACTTTACATGTGCAATAAATTGTTCTTCTCATAAACCTTGTTAAGATAGCTGACACCGCCAATATCTTCAACATCAACATCAACATCAACCTCCACTAAAACCTACCATGACAACTCACTTCTACGACCAAAAGGGTTCATCTGCTAATGCTCCTAACTATAATATGTAAAAGCGCACACAATTTTGGAAAGCCCACAAAACAACCATTCCAGTAACAAAAACATATGAAATCCAAATCTCCTAAACTTCCATATATCCATCAACAACCCACAAAATACACATCTATATATATAGATATATCTATATCACACAAAAAAAATACTGCATTTTAACATAGAATAACAAACACAGGAAGTCATAAATTTTCTGAGTAGCATTGCATGAGATAATCTCCATNCCATCAACAACCCACAAAAAACACATCAATATATATATATATATATATATATATAGATAGATATATCTATAACACAAAAAAAAAAATACTGCATTTGAACATAGAATAACAAACACAGGAAGTCATAAATTTTCTGAGTAGCATTGCATGAGATAATCTCCATTTTTTTACAACAAGCCAGGGGTTGATGGGTAAGAAGATCAGAGATCAAGAGGATCTAAACCTAACGACAGACGATCCTCTTTTCGTTTACAATGAATAACATGACTTCAACAACAGACTCATTAATCCAAAAGACCATAGATAGTTGAAATCCCCCAGATTGGCATAGCAAGATCATATCACAACCTCTAACCATAACATTAAAAAGGAATTCTTTTCAAACAGACTCATAAAAGACAGCCGACTGTTCGATATTTATCATCTTGGTTTTAATCCTGTCTATGATTTCTCTTTTTTTTTTTTGGGGTTTTTTCTCCGCATAAAAAGAGAACAAAAAATATTAAAAGATTGATAAAATGGTTTGGATTGATAGGATCGACCGTCACAGACAAAGATTTGTGCAGTGAAGATCATCGCCCACAGAGTCAACATCATCAAGCGACGGAGGTAAGTTTAGATCGAAAGGCAAGGGTTTCCGAACCGATGACGAAGCAATATCTCCGTCTCCATCATCAACCACCGACGAGGACGAGTCACAATCGCTGTGGCAATCGTCTGGCAGCAAAGGCGGCGACCGAGGGTATCTCCGGGACGGTATCACAACCGGCTGAGTCTGCCTGGGGCCACTGAACGACTCAACTGTACTACTCAAACTGCTAGTGGTGGGCCTCTGGGCGACGATCGGGTGCTCTGGAGGGTAATTCTGAGAGAACAAACGGTGATCGACGAAGGGATCGTTAGGGTTTTGATGAAACTGAGGGTAGGGATTCAAAGGAGTGGTTATGGGGAAGTTGGTCTTGGCCTTGGGACCTCGAAGCGAACGAGCAGCTGCGTCGTAGGCTCGAGCAGCGTCCTCCGCCGAGTCAAAAGTCCCCAACCAAACCCTAGCTTTTTTCCATGGGTCTCTGATCTCTGCTGCAAATCTTCCCCATGGTCTCTTTCTCACTCCTCGGAACCTAATCTCTTTCGATCCTCCAGATCCGTTAGCTTCTCCGGCCCCAACCATGGTCTGTTGCTCAACCACCGCCACCTTGGCCGTTCTGACTCTCCGCATGGCCGGAGTTTGAAGATCTAAAAAAAAGTTTTGTATACAGGAAACAAGAGAGAGAGAGAGAGAATAGATGTAAACAATTCAGTAAATGTAATATCTAAAGAACAATGACCCCAATACCACCAGAGAAGATAATCTCACTTTCTCTCTCTAACGCTTTCTTTTTTCCTCTCTCTACTGTGGATGTGAAGAGAGGAAAGAGAGACGAGGGTTTTCTCTCTCCTCTCTCCGTCTCACTTTTTTTCTTCCTCTTGGTTTTGGGGTTTGCTTTCTCGATTTCTCTACCGTGTCTCGCCCCCACAAACCGACTCGACTCAATTGTACTACCTTCTTTCTCCCCCATGCTTTACCCTTTATTTATTTCTGATTTTTCTATTGGAATAATTAGATGATCGATATTACTAAAACACCCTTGTGATTTCCTCAATTTCCTTTTTTACCTATTTATTGTTGGGACTCTAACTAGGTATTCAAGTCTATTCCCCGGCAACTCCATCAAACTCGAACATATTAGTCACTGTATAGTTGGAACTAATTCATAACATATTTTTTGAAAAATAAGAGTGATTAGTCTTTAAAAGAGATAAAAAGTGTTAAATTTTAAATTTTAAATTATTAAAAGACAAATTATTCTTCGCTCTAATAACTTTCTGGTTATGTCACTTTTTATACTTCATTTTTTACATAACTGGAGATGGTAAAATTGCGCAGAGAATATATTGGTTGATCCGATAGGCGTAACTTCTGANAAGAGTGATTAGTCTTTAAAAGAGATAAAAAGTGTTAAATTTTAAATTTTAAATTACTAAAAGACAAATTATTCTTCGCTCTAATAACTTTCTGGTTATGTCACTTTTTATACTTCATTTTTTACATAAATGGAGATGGTAAAATTGCGCAGAGAATATATTGGTTGATCCGATAGGCGTAACTTCTAAATGCTTATGTGTATATAAGATTTAAGTTGTAATTAAATGCCTAAAATTACATAAATAGACAATGCTCAATTATAAGAAAAAAAAATCGTAATATGAACCATTAGGGTCCGTGCTATAACTTATTGTCCAAATGGGGTCTTATTCTTATTATAGTATTGAAAATGATCGATCGATCGANAACTTCTAAATGCTTATGTGTATATAAGATTTAAGTTGTAATTAAATGCCTAAAATTACATAAATAGACAATGCTCAATTATAAGAAAAAAAATCGTAATATGAACCATTAGGGTCCATGCTATAACTTATTGTCCAAATGGGGTATTATTCTTATTATAGTATTGAAAATGATCGATCGATCAAGCATACAAGCGGATAATAGTTGGGAAAATTCTTTTAAGGAGCTAACGTTTAAGTGTAAACTGTGGTTAAAAGAGCAAGTACTAGAAAAATCAGAATATTTCGTGAAAATATGTGAACAAAATAGTCAATAATATACTACTAGTAAAATGTTACGTAAAATTTCACTATTATGTAATTGCATCTTGCATGATCGACATACTGTGTTTACGTTTAAAAAGAATTAGGCTCTTATGTTGATTATCTATTGGGTTTTAATAAATCTTTTATTTTTATCTCTAATCCGTTACAGGCACACCTTATTTTTCGATTTTAACGGTAATGAATGTCTGCATCAGTTTACACTCATTTTAACTAATCTCCTCTTCAGATAAGTTAAATACAAAGTCATTCACATTATGATTAGAGTATTATTCATGAGAAATAAATTTTTTATAGTCTATTTCTAAAGGATTGTCAATATTCAAACTCAGGACGTCTGAATTTATAATTTGATTCTATTACNTTTTAATAAATCTTTTATTTTTATCTCTAATCCGTTACAGGCACACCTTATTTTTCAATTTTAACGGTAATGAATGTCTGCATCAGTTTACATTCATTTTAACTAATCTCCTCTTCAGATAAGTTAAATACAAAGTCATTCACATTATGATTAAAGTATTATTCATGAGGAATAAATTTTTTATAGTCTATTTCTAAAGGATTGTTAATATTCAAACTCAGAACGTCTGAATTTATAATTTGATTCTATTGCTACTTTAACTATTCTTTCTTGAGTCTGCAAAAGAATTTTTACCATCTTCAATTCCTACATAAGTTCTCCTCTCTATTTTCCTACTTCATTTTTAGGTTATATAACAAATGCATGCAATATATGCCCAAGCTTTTGTGATATGCCATGCAAAAGGAAAGAAAGAGTTAGGAGTGACTACTACATTACAGCACACTGGTCTTTCAAAACAATGTTACAAACTGATTCAAAGTAGTAGTGGTTGTAACTTAATACCATATGAAGAACTAAGCCATTCAGGTAATAGGAGCTCCACTGCTGGAATTGCTTTAGATTTCTTCTAAAGTGTGTTAATTTTTCAAACGAAGGTTAAGTAAACTATTTTCCATACTCGACATTCTTAAAAAGCAAAACCTCGACGAAGAATTGAAAATTTTGTGACANTTGTAACTTAATACCATATGAAGAACTAAGCCATTCAGGTAATAGGAGCTCCACTGCTGGAATTGCTTTAGATTTCTTCTAAAGTGTGTTAATTTTTCAAATGAAGGTTAAGTAAACTATTTTCCATACTCGACATTCTTAAAAAGCAAAACCTCGACGAAGAATTGAAAATTTTGTGACATTATGACTCTGTGCATGGAATGAACACGTACTTATAGTAATGCTTAGACGTAATTATAATTTATGCACTAGTTAATTAAGAGATTTTTACCATATCTAAGAAAATGATGCTTTACATTCTTCCTTATTTTAGCGTGTTTTTTAAATTTTTGAGAAGATTGTATTTTCAGTAATTGTATATAAATATTTTACTTCCTATACTTTTCCCTTTTTATGTATTTAGATTGAATTATCAAGAAATTTAGGCCTACTATTCATTGGTTAATGATAGGTCGAGCNTCTAAGAAAATGATGCTTTACATTCTTCCTTATTTTAGCGTGTTTTTTAAATTTTTAAGAAGATTGTATTTTCAGTAATTGTATATAAATATTTTACTTCCTGTACTTTTCCCTTTTTATGTATTTAGATTGAATTATCAAGAAATTTAGGCCTACAATTCATTGGTTAATGATAGGTCGAATAATATTCATTTTTATAGTGTCGTAAAAAATTTTAGTGTCAATATCATTAACTTTTTTTTCTATTTTCATTTTATTATCTCTTTTTAGCCTGTATAGATTCTTCCATCTTTGTCTGATTATCCTTCATTCAAAAATTTATTTTCTCTAAGTTTTTTTTTTTTTGTTAAAAAAAATGTAAGTCATGCTTCCATGCAGGCACTGCAATCTCATTCTTTAATCTTTGTGAGTTGAGTTTATCGAGGTGAAAGAGCGGTTTTATTGTGAAGAAAATCATCAAACTCACAAACGTCAACGCCAATAGGCCGAGTGAAAAAAAAAAAGCATTTCAAGNAAAATCATCAAACTCACAAACGTCAACGACAATAGGCCGAGTGAAAAAAAAAGGCATTTCATGTTTTTCTTACTAAGACGCATACATGGATAAGAATAAAAAAAAGGGGGCAACTGAGAAAGACGAGATATACATAATTTTACTATTAACAAAAAAATATTTTCAAAACTAGAACTAATGACATCAAATTATTATTATAAAAAAATGATATTAAGTTTTTACCCTTGGTCAATTGCAATCCACAGTTACATGGACAAGAGCAAAGGCTAAAAGTTAGTTCCCATTTGCATCAGAATTGTTCCTTGTTATTATTGGATTCATTAATTGCACATCATGATGCTTGTAAAAGACTTGAGCAAACCATGTGCTAAAATGAATTCACCTTTCATTTTTTTTTCCTTTTTGGACACTTAAAATGATAGATGAGCAATCAAACCATGCGCTAGAATACATCGAACCAGCTATAAATCTAAAAGATATTATACATGCATAACGTTTAGGATGTGTTCTTTAGTTACATGTCAAAGGACTTGTTGTCTTTCCCTTTTGAATATTTATTAATTTAAGATTTTTCACATTATTTAAACCTCGATTTAACTATTTATATTAACTTTTTATTACTCCCTCTCCCTTTCTCATATTGAAATTGATAATACCATAAACAATATAGGTTGTCTTTGTCATTCAGACGATCTCAATTGAATTCATCCGCAACTCCAAAGTTACAAAACTAGCCAAGGTGGACCCACAATGTGGGTTTTTATTATTTTTCAAAACAAAGAAATGGGTTTTCATTATTTTTTAAAACATAGCAATGAGTTTTTTTTTATTATTTTTTAAATTTTAAAAATAAAAAATCGATTGTATTTATCAATTAGTGAAGGATCTTTCAAAAATGTTTAAAAGTTCTTTTTTTAACTAATGAGTATATTTTGCACACCACAGCACATGCTTCGAGTTTTAATATGTACAAAAGTTGAAAGTTGAGGAATTTTGGTTGCCAAACCGTTCACATACACTTACTTGGCCTTCATGTTCATATACTTTAATTTGGACTGACTTGTGTATGAATGCTCCGATATGAAAGATGAGATTGTACCCTAAAAAATTGAATATGCTCTTCATTATTCCTTTCTCAACTATTGTTACTTTGAACCACGCCACATATTAGTCCGCTAATGGTGATAGGAAAGTGTACATTAGAAGATGTTTTTACTTTTGGGTATTATACAAAAAAAAATTAATAAAATAAAAAAATTGTAGTTATAACTCAATTTGTTGAACCCTTAAGAGTAGTTTATTAATTGAGCTTATTCTATGATAATCTAGATATTTTAAGTTTAATACTTCTTATACCCCCTAAGAACTAATCACTTTTATTCATAAAGAGAAATGTTCTAAATTCAATCTAAATACAATCGCCAATATTCGAACTTCACGAAATAATTGATACAAATTTAAACACCTTGTAAAAAAAAAAAACTCAATCTACTACAAACTATGGTCTTGAAAAATCGATCATAACATTTTAGATCAATCTAATAAAATAATTATAAAAAATTTGATTGTTTGGAAAAAGATTATAATATTTTAGAATTGATCATTATTAAAATAGTAAAATTTACAACGCCTATATTGTAAGTTATAATTGATTAGTATTATCACAATTTAATAATAAGATGATTTGACTGTTAACTTTTTTTGCCAAATTAGATTGGCCGTTAAATTAAATTCTTATTTTTTCTAAATCGGTCGTTATAGATACTAATTTCTTGTCATTGTTTTTAAAACTCAATAATTTTATCACTTCGATTGCTTATTTGTTTATTCAACAAAGACTTTTATAATTTGAACCGGTAATTGAATACCTGAAAAAATTAATTTTAAAAAAAATCGTAAACTCATTTGTCTTGTAATCGAATCTTGTTACACTCATGATTAACAGGTTTCAAAATTTGTTTTGTCCTAATGAGTTTAATGTAACACTCCCTCGTGGAAGTTCCTGGTTTTTTTTAAAAAAAAAATTACTTATCATTTATTTTTCAAACAATTTTTCATTCATCAAGTAGGACACAAACGTCATGAAGTGAATTTAACATACCCCTCCCTGTCAAACCTCCACAATATCCTTTTTACCATGCTGTGGGCCCACCATTTACTGACACGTTAGCCAAGATAAGTCCACAGAACAGAAGCCCAACTCTCTCTCTCTGTTCATATTGGGGTGGGGCCCATTCCGCAGCTTCTCAACCTTCCCCCCCTACACAAAACCAAAACCAAAGAGTTGGTTGAATTTGACCACACTCCGCACCAACTACCAAACCTCCACTCCCAAAGAGTCTTTCAACGTTGAGAAACGTGGGTAGGCCCACCCATCTGGCACGTCTGACACCTGTCCGCCTCCAGTCACCCCACACTCCGCTGTCATAGACAACTTCTCTTTCCGCCTCACCACCTACCGGCTCAGCAGGTAACCTTTAATTAAATTAATATTTGAATAAAAAAATTTATCCTATTTAAAATAATATTTCAATATTCAAACTCAAATTTAAATAAAATAAACTCTGAGTAAGAAATGATAAAATCTAACCATTAAAAATTTAAATTTGACTTAATTTTAATAAAAATTTGAGTGATTCTTTTTTTATTTATTATGAATTTAAGTAAAAGATTAAATTTTTTTATTTAATTTGTATTTAGTTGAATTTGAGTAATAATTAAAGTAAGGATTGGAGATGTACTTGGCTATAAATAAATAAATTAAGACTTACTTTTAAATTCATTATAGTCTTCATAAAAATCTGTTTAGTAAAAGAGTAAATTTTAATTCTGCTTTTTTTTTTTTTATCAGAATTAAAATATTAGTTGGAAAATTGGTAAGACGTTTAACCGGCAGGTTCCGGGGACAAAAAGCTGGATCTATGGGACCGGCCCCCACCACTATCTCTCTCTCAGTCTCTCCGACTGACCCGTCTCATTATTCGGGGGGACTCAGCTGTCACGCCAACCGGCTGATTGCTACTTGGTAGTTTTTTTTTTTATCTATTTTAATATTAATCTTTTTTGACCGGTTAAACTCGCAACTTAGATTAATTATAGACGATTTACATATTAGGGCGAAAGATGAAACAATAATTTAAATGGAAAGAGGGATTAGACTTACCCAAAAAAAATGAAAGAGGGATCACTTGTAAATTTAGATATCATACGATAATTTTTTAAGTTTAAATTACAAAAAATTTATATTTTATAAATATCTTAATATTAACACGAATGATTTGCTTAATAATTTTTTTTATACTTATTATTTTTTTTCTTTTGTTTAATGGTGTAATGTGTTTGGACCAGTTTAGGTATATTTTGACTAATTTTTTTTCTAATTTAATTAAAGACAGATCATTCATACTATAACTAATGTATTCATGAAAGATTTATAACCTATTCACAAAGAATTTGACAAAATNTAATTAAAGACAGATCATTCATACTATAACTAATGTATTCATGAAAGATTTATAACCTATTCACAAAGAATTTGACAAAATTTGATCTCATAAGGTTTAAATTATTTAAACTACCTCCTGAGGTTAGTTGATATAATTTTATTATTATATTTAATATTTTCTTTTTTTTCAATCCAGTTAGCGTTACTCCATTTTATAATAAAATTGTTTTTTGGAAAAGTTTCCTTCTAAATCACGATTAATGAGCAAAAAAAGACGCAGCGGTTGCGATGGAAGCACGCTAATTCCGGGAATCATCGCAGCTTTCCCGCCTCTGTCTCCTTTTTGTTGGTTTTATTTTGCGCGGGAAAGTGGAAACCGATTAGCGCGTTTACGCAACCTGCGCCATTTTATTTTCTACTTACATAAAATTGCTAAGGTACACCGCGTGCTACACTGTCCACGGAAGATACAGATTACGGACTACACGTCTCTCTATGATTGGACTCATCAGTCAAAAAGTTTTATTTGTGCTGATACGGCATCGTATTTGAGCTGCTCTCAACTCATCTGCATACCGAAATTTATAATATTTTATTGATCGTAATTTGCTATAATCGATACAAATTATAACTAATTTTTACTTAAAAAATATTATAACTTAATTTTAAAATATAATTTACTTGCATAAAATTGAAAAATCAATCAGTATGATTTGGGCCGGCTTTGCTCATTTAATAATCCAGGACACCAAAATTTGTTGCGGGGGAGATTGATTTGGGCTGGCTTGGCATGCAAGCTCCCTTGATCTGTCTTCAGTTCGATTCGTAATGCTCGTTAGCTCCAACAAACCTTAACATAACAGTCTCTTGCTGCCTAAAACCAAGCCAACAAAGCACTACGTTTGATCTTGTGTGCCCAAAAGAATGCTATTTCCATGGCCTGGTAGGTCATAAGCAATGGGCCTTTATAAAGTGGGTTAGTGCAGTATGAAAGTGAATCAGTGGTGGGCAATTCAAATGGGCCACATGAAAATCCAATAGTCCAACACTTAAGGGCCTAGACGACAACTACGACGCCATGGACAACAAGCTATAAAGCTACTGATGTCATATTTGTTAATGTTAGAGCATGTAGATTGTCACTGTTCAGTAATTAGCTAGCTGTATTGTCGCCGTCGTTCAAATGGTTTGGACGGACAAGATAGGCGCGTGTGTCATATTTTGTTAGTAAATTTATCGCATCGTGTCATTTGAATTTGTACCAAAATTTAGAGAGGGCAAAATGTGAGAATTGCGACGATAAGAATGGGACTGCAGCCTGCACATTACTCATTGTTCGTCTCCACAAAGGAATTTCGTCAAAACACTCATATAACCTTTGGGGTTGAACAACGTGTGAATCCTAAGGTCGGCCAAGATGTCCACTTCCTATTCATATGATTCTCATCATGTACTTAAAGGCCCAACATTTCAACCCTAACTGAGAAGATCCAATGCACGAATCAAATGGATAAATGGGCTGCATATATTACATTTAGGGTCCGTTTATTTAGTGGGATAATTGGTAGAAAATGTAACAAATAAAAAATTTTCAAAATTATATTCAGCACAACTCCTCAAATGGTTGGTGCCTCTCCGACCTCTATTGGACGCGGAACGTATTATATAATAATGTGGATTTGTATAAACACGCATCGAAACTTACAAGGAAACAATTATTTTTTTAAAATTAGCTTGTATTAACAGTCATTATTGTAGAAAAGAGGTATTGTTTCTTGGGTACAACCATCATTAGAGCAACAAATTAATCATCAGGTATCCAAGTCTATTTCCCCAAGAAGTTTCAAAGAAATCCAGCTAGAGAAGAGACACACACAAAGCAAAGCTCAACACACCCCATAATTCTAATATATCAATGGTTCAAAAATGTAAGTCTAAATTATGTATTTAAGTACAGAGAAAAGAGTCAAAGCAGGTAAGAACGGCCACAGCTACCCACTGTATATTATAGATGAATAAAATTATAATAATAGTAATAAATAAGAAAAAAAAAGAAACTCAAAAATCCAATATGAGCTAAACCAAACAAATTCCTATATGAACTTACTCAAAAGTTACCCTATTCTGTGTTCAGTCAGTAGCCTGTGGGGAACTTGCAAGCACCAAAATCTGCAAGACAAAATACTTGTGTTAGAACATTGATGATGACATAATAATAAGCTAGTGCTATTAATTTGGGGAAGGAATCGGATCTTACGAGGACGCTGAGGGACAACGTAGGCGGCCCCACCAAACCAACACGTTCCACCCCCACGAGCGTTCTTCTGATAATAACTATTGAACGCATATGAGGCGTGGGCCACAAGACTATTAGGATCATAACACGTGGCACCTGGCTGTATCGGACGGCAATCAGCGCCTCCTTCCCCACAAGCATAATCAAGCCCTGCCTGCAATCTCTCCTCCCCAACCTCCTCATTCGCCACACACCATGTCTGCCCCGCCGCTACATCGCCACCATCAGGCGGTAAAGGCACCTGACTCTTACTCCCATTGGCAGGAGGCGCCGACGCCGGACCACCGTTCAAAGCCTCGAGGGTCAGTGGTATATCATATACTTTCTGCTCGTTAGGGTAGAACAACCCATAGTTTCTCTCTGAAGTGGGTCCGGACTTTTGGTCCTCGTTGAAGAGAGCAAACAAATAGACGTTCAGAGTCTCGTTGGGCTTTAATGGTGTCCCACCACCGGTGAGAACTCTGCGCACCAGGTTTCCGTTATACGCAGCCGCGTTAGCTTCACCAGCACCATTCTCATTTTCGTCGCCTTTTGAAGGCCAACCCGTTTCAGAAATCACCATTTTTATATCGTTGTAGCTCAACGCGTTCATGGCAGCAAAAACGGCGTCGATTTGGGCATCGAAAAGGCTCTTGTAAACAAGCCCATTGTTGGAATCTGTAACGCCGTTGTTGTCACGAAACAAAGCGTAGTCCAATGAGATGGTGTCGGTGTTGGCTTCGTAAGCGAAGAATGGGTATGCGTTAACCATGAGAGGGGAGCCGGTTTGTCGGAGGAAGTTTAACATGGGTTTGATCACTGGTTCGATCAAGTCCGATTTGAACGAACCGGCTGATGATGGGTAAGAAGTTTGGAGTGCACTGAGAGCTATGGGGGATGAGATTTTGATCGATGACTTAACGTTGAACTTCAGAAGTGAATTATAGACGTTGTTCATGGCGGGTACGAGAAATGGGCTGGTGTTTTTTGGGTCCACGAAGACTTCATTGCCGACGGCGATGGCTTCTATGATGGTTTGGGGATGGTAAGGGACGATGTTGGATTGGACCCAATTATCGGTAAATGATTGATCGGCTGCGGCCGCAGAGAGATTCTCATTAGGGAGTGCAACGGTGACGGATATGCCTGAACCGGATAGAGCAGTAAGGACTGCCGGATCAGCATCGTAGAGCTTGACTCTGTTGATGCCGTTGGCCTTTAGGAGTTGAACCGCTTGGGATGGTGGTGGGAGGTCGTCGGCGACTCGACCGTAGTTCACTCCAATTAGGCCGGAGTCAGACCGCGCGATTCGGAAATAAGAGAGAGAAAAGATCGAGAGAAGGAAGAGGAACTGAGAAAAGGTCAGGGCCGCCATGATCTGGATCTCACAGAAGCAGAGAGAGAGATAAGCTAGAAGAGATTGAGAGAGAGTTTGCCTCTTGGTGGGGGTGTGAGTGTGTGTATTTATACGGTGTTCTTTGGAGACGTGGGAACGAGAGAGTGGAGGTGGTGGGAATTAAGGCAAAAAAGATGGAGGGAATTGGCGCCCAAAAAATAAAAGCAATGCTAAATAACGAGTGATTTACTTACCAAAACATTTTATAGACAAATTTATTAAATTAATATGAATGGTTGGATATAGGCCTGTTAAATATAATGCAAAAATTTATAAAAAAAATTTATCGAATCAGATTATAATCAAATCGGAGTTAAATATATTCAAATTTGTTAAATATAATGTATCAGATTCAGATTCGGGTTTGGATTAATGGTAAAAAAATATTAATTCATATCAGACTAATCAGATTTAAATTAAAATCTGATAAATTGACAGGCATAGTTGGATCAATGAGTTCGATAAAAAAAATAATTAATAAAACCTACTGCTTTGTTTTTGACAAAAGCATAGGATAAGTGACTGAAATAAAATAGATTTTAATTATTTTCACTGAATTTGTATGGTTGTTATCATTGTTGATGTTATATGCCAACTATCAAATAACAAAAAAACAGTTTGTTGATATAAAAAAAAAAAAGGCTAAATTGCAAAAATACACTAATGGAACACTACAAGTACAAACTCACTTACTTATTATATATTTCTTTTTTCTTTTTTTTTTATTCCAAAATGTATTCCCTGAATTGGATTGACATTATCCTTGCTAAATTATACCCTAAATTTTTTCTAGATTGAGTGATTAGATAGGATAACAAATGCATTTTATCACCAAAGATTTAGTCTAACTTGTTTGTTCATCTTCCATCAATCGTTAATTTTATTGGCTGTTTGGTTGTAGTAAAATGGGGCAGATTAGAGTCATGTTAAATTTTTTTACTCAATTAGCGACTCTCAGTGTACAGGGAGATCCCTCGGTCTGTCTTCAGCGTATAGAGCGTGCGTTTATGTCGTTCAGGCTCGTAACTCTGAATAGAACCAAGGACAAAGTTTGGGTGTATAAATCGATCCCTCAACTCATACACAATTTTCATTCAAGACTTGCGAGTCACCAAATATTTAAGACTCATACTAGAGATTTAGATACATTTCTTCAAAATAACTGAGATCTTGTCCTATCAAACAGGCATGTTGTGAGCCCAAGGGACTTCAAACCCCTGACCTCCCATTGGGAAACCAGAGGCTCTAGTCAACTGAGCTACTCCAGGTTTCATTTAGCGACTAACTCTCTCTCTCTCTAACCTCAATGAACATTATTTACATTAAAAAAGGCAACCGAGAGACAAATGAGAATTATAAGAGCTAAATTATAATGAAATATGGATAGTTATAGGTAGTTTAAGTAAAAAGAGAGGAGAAAAATTATAAGTATTTCAAATATAGACACCAAACTACTATAGTAACTTTAAATTAGGAATATTAATAGTCACTGTATGTCGAATTGGGTGATATAAAAAAAATAATGTCATTCATTCGTATATAAAAATTGACTTAGTTTATTGATTTGATTATGTGACAGTGACAAAGTCCAAAAATATTATTGTAATTGCAATTATTAGACTTATTCATTTGGACTAAATTACATGACACGCCATTATTTTTTTTGACTATAAGGTGTATAATCTTGCCCTCAGTATTCCCTTGAACTCAACTACTAGTAAGATCTAATACTATTACTCATTCGATATTGAGCGCAACAGAAGCCCAGTGACTGTGTCAAAGGTTCTGCTATTTCTGTTGTTTTTTTTCCCGGGTAAGTAGAGATTGCAGGATCAAAGAAGCTGAATCTATGAAATTCAGGTAAAGTCCAAAGACTCTTTACGTTTCTCCCTCTCCGCACATAAAGTCAGAAGTTGGTTTGTGTGGTTGCGAAATATGAGTAAAAGCCATAGCCATGTTGATTGGCTTCCTCCAATTACTTCTGGATCTTTGTTTCCAGAGAAGTGACGGGTGTCAACCCAAGCCCAAGGTAGTTCAAATGCAGGGTCGGCCCAATATAAATCGGGCTCCTAAGCAAAATTTTTAAATAAGACACTCTTAAATTTCATAAAAAAAATAAAACATGCTTTTTTCGAAAAATCATATTTTTATTTTTATTTTCTAGTCCTAACTTTTGATCCTTGTGACATGGGGCTAAGTGGCTGCTTTAGTTGCTTTAACAACACAAATTATAAATTTAAACGTTTTAAATTTAAATATTGATAATTTCTTGAGACTAAATTATAAAAAATTTATTCTTGCTGAATGTCATAGTCTCGACATAGATAATCAGTCTTTGACGGGACCACAAAAAGAATTAGTTGAGATACACGTAAATTAGTCCGAACACCATTAAACACTAAACTTAAAAAAAAGTGTCAACCAAATTTAATTATGCTCCCTCTCACCTTAGGTCTTGTTTGATGGTTGTGCTGTAGCAAGGTCTAGATTAATACTCAATTAGTCAATAAGGTAGGTAAGACACTAGAGTCAGAGACGAATTATAGTCACATACTTCCATGCCTCGTTTGGTTAAGTGCCCAAAAATACTCTAATTAAAATTTCTCTTGTTTTTTTGATGTAATGTTCAAAAAAAGATAGAATAATGTATTTGCTTTAGGTATTAGGAAAGAGAGATTTTGTATAACAATATATGCGCTCACCTTATCCCACTCATATTCATGTGTTGATACGTATTTTGGGTCCGACCTATAAATAGTCTAAAGCTCGGATGAACAGTGTATTTAATATCATAAAAACCTTCTTAAATAAATTTACCTATTTGGTAGGTTAAAACAATATGGTTGACAAGTATTTGTGTAAAATACATTTTTCAATCAAAATAAAGTGTTATATGAAATAAAGGGTAAACCTACAACTTTTTAACACTTGAATCAAATAAAAGGATTAGGGGAATGGATTTTAAATATTTTTTTTTTCTCTAGCTGAATGGATATGAGATAAATGAGTTTATCCAATCCAATCATTCTTAATACTTAAACATAACACGTGTAAAGTGGAACTGATTTCTCCTTAAAATTTGGTGGATGAGTTTGAGTTATAATACGGTTAAATGACTACTAATACTTGTGTACCATTAGTAAAATCTAAATATAATACAATTGGCATATTTTGTAATATCACATCACCTTTAAAATTAAAATTGACTTAATAATATAGTTAAAAAATGTTAAAATTATCCAGAGGGATGGGAATGGAATACTCACTATCCAAATAATATCGTCCCATTTATGATACAAGTGATTCTTGGCATCTTTCATTTGAGTGTAGGGTCGGATAAAATAATTTTTAATTAATGCCAAGCAGGAAAATTTTCATTGTGCACTTTGAATTATTCAAAAAAATTTAATATATATCCTTAAAGATCATAATTTTTATGTTATATCCTTAATATATTAAAAGAATTGTACCGTTGTCTTTCTCTTATAATATGTTTGGTACGAGGAATAGAAAATATGAGGGATCAAAAAAAAAGAAGGAACACATTTTCAATTCTTTGAGAAAGAAAAGATGTTTTCCCTCCTTCTTGTTCGGTAGGAAGGATAGAAAAGTTAAAAAAAATAAATTTTTTATTGAATTATATGTATGAGAAAAAAATTAATGTAAAAATATAATTTATTAAAGTACATAATTACCCTTGTAATTGTTATTTGAGAGACATGGAGCAACTATCACTTTCAGACCATCACTTCAAGGGGCATTAAGATAAATTCATGTATTGCCCAACTTTTCTAGCTATTTTCCGCCCAAATTTGGGCGGATTAAAAAAGGTGAGTGGAGGGATCCTTCTTTCATCTTATTTTTTTTTCCTCTCTATTTTACTTGCCAACCAAACAAAGGAAAATCACTCTTTTTCCTCTTCCTTTTTTCATCCATCCAATTTTACCTCATACCAAACAAAGGGTTACCTTAGGTTGCTGTATTCGTCAAAAATCATCATATTGACTATGACAAAATGAGTACCGAACTAATTATAATACTTTTAATAAATTAAAGATATAATATGAAAAATCTAATTCTTAAGAGTATAAAGTGAGAATTTCTTAATTTTTTAGGGTAATAAAGTATAATTAACCCTTGTATTAATGATTGAGTTAATTACACTTTAATCCCTAGATTTTGACCTTCGAAGTCAACTTCTGGTCTTTAAAAAAGTCGTGCAGAGAGAGAGAAGAATATAGAGAGCCTGTGATTTTGTTGGTTGCGTGGTTTGGAAGCAGCGATAGCAGAAAGGACTGATCGGGAGAGGGAAAGCGAATCGAATCAGTGAAAATATGTCGGGTGTTCCCAACCAAGAGGAAGACAAGAAGCCCGCCGATCAGTCGGGCCATATCAATCTCAAAGTCAAGGGCCAGGTCTCTGTTTCTCTCTGTGTACTTAGATAGGATCATTTTCCTCGGTTAACCTTAATATGATTGCTTTGTTAGGGTTTATTTTTCGTTGATGATTTTTCAACAGTTTCGGTTTATTAATTCATTACTTTTGCTTTATGTTGTTGATATTATTGCTTAGACTTTGTTCTCGTTGATTTGTTTAATTTGATTACTTACTATGTCTCTAATCAATCATTTGTGTATTGAACTTCGTTTTGATTTGATGTTATTGTATTACCGGTGGCTATATGTTAATCAGCTGGAGTAAATTCTACTCAAATGCCTTTTTGCCACTGTACTTAAGTTGCTCTTTTCCAATTTTACAAATGTCACATTGGAATAATTGAAATTAACTGGAAAATGGCTATCTAGAATTGATATTTTCGATATTTCCCTTGTACTAAATCTGGTTTAGTTGTGTTTAGGTGATCTATGGATTGTATGTAGTCTGGGGCTTAGAAGGACCTTTTTTCCCCTTGCGAAGCTTTTGAATCCAGTTGGTCAGAGACAAAGTCGAAATGGCACAATCCTTGTTTTTATTTTTTTATTGACTTTAAGGTCTGTGGATTTGAACGTAGGTTGATGAAGATGAGCATTGGGTGTGTATGGTACTAGGTGTGAATGTGCAATGTAGACCTTGTGTTGAGCGAAGTTATTTTGAAGTGTCAGGTTCCCTTTTTAATAGAAGTTTTAAGTTCTTGATTCATTGGATTCAAATGTAAATCTGGTGCTAGGACTTTTGCAATAAAGGGAAATTTTTGTTATAAAAAAATATTTTTCTAAACTGAAATGCTTGTGCTGAAGATTGGTTGACTAAGTCATACAGCCATGATTCATAATATTTATTTTGAGTAGACAATTATTGAACTCAGCTTATGCAGTTGTCTTTTATGTGGGCCGTGTGTCAAGATAATTTGCCAATTGGATGACTGTTCTCTCAATATTCATGTGGCTTAGAATGGAGTGTAGGAATAGCAGTCCTATTGCATTTGTGAAACCTTATATGAGCCTTTGTGATGCCTTAGCATGTTTTTTTTTTGGAGATTATAGCTTTGCTGCTCTTAAAGCTGTTCTTGCACATCTGCAAAAAAAAAAAAAAATCTATGCCCTCCTTTTTTCTTTCGGTCACTTGCTCAGGCTCATTTTAAGTTGGTATTAGTGCTTGTTATGTATTTAAAAACTTGTACTGTAATGAGTAGATCGGCGTTTTTATTGGTCTGTCTAATGACTTAAGTCTGTAAAAGGCAGTCAACCAGTGGTATATTACAGGGGAAAAGGTCAAGTCTGAATCCCCCCTCTCTCTCGGTTATACCTATATGCTCGCAGTATTTGGATCAATTGCTCATATAGCGTCTATGATAAATGGAAACTTTGTGTAGATTTTTGGTGTCATTGTACTCAATAATGATATTCTCGTGGATTGTATGTTGAGCTAGATTTTCCTAGTTTGTTCTATTTGTATGCTCTCAATTGGCTCTTGCTAGTCAGTTCTTTCATACCTCAACTTTTGATAGCGTGCTTGAAACATGTATGCCTAGCAATGCAGAGTTGCTGATTGAACAAAAATCTGCATGGAAGCATGTGGTGTTGGCACATGCATGTTGAGCTTCTCCAATGATAGACGAGTGGGAGAGGAAATATTGTCAATATGGTTTATACAGGCAAATAGATATTTGTTTGACATAATTTGCTTTTTGGGAATCAGACCAATTTTATTAATTCTTCTAATATTGTTATTCTTCTTGAATTTAACCGATGGATTTAGTTGTTGGTTTTGGATTCATTTTTGTATTGATGTGTGGTTATGACAGCTTCTTTGCCAATTTGCTTGGTTTAGTATAGACGTGCTTGGTTGTCTTTTTGCAGTTTGATGTTCAAATTTTGTTTGCTTGCTAATGATGGTTATACCATTTTAATGATGGGATGAATGGGTGTGTGTTACTTTCTAGTGGTTAATTTGGCCATCTTTTGTAGGATGGGAATGAGGTATTTTTCAGGATTAAGAGAAGCACGCAACTGAAGAAGCTCATGAATGCTTACTGCGATCGACAATCGGTGGATCTCAACTCTATTGCATTTTTGTTTGATGGACGCCGTCTACGTGGGGAGCAGACTCCTGATGAGGTTTCTCTCTCTCCCCCTCCCCAACACACACACTGTTTACTGTTCACATGAAAACTTGTTTTCAGGTTTCTCACTTAAAAATTTTGTCGTACAGCTGGAAATGGAGGATGGGGATGAGATTGATGCCATGCTGCACCAAACTGGAGGTGCTACTGTTTAGTTGTGGATATAAGGTTTCAGGAGACTATACGTAACTGTACTATAGGATTTCAGGCGTCTTCTTTTGAAGTCTTTTTCTTCGAGTTGTTCACTTCATATAGGTACTGTTTTGTATGGATACTGTGCTTCTTCTGGTTCAGTACTTCAATACGAGCATAGTTTGTTCCTTCGTGGCTTGCTGTATAATTTCAAGGCATCAACATTTTTTAAAATTGGCCGTCTTTACTTTGAATTTGATGGGAAGTTGGTTTTTCTATCTTCTCGTTATATTATGTGGGATTAAGCATTTTAACCCCCTCTCTGTTTGATTACGGTTACCAATGGTTGGTTCATTCCATATGTAGCAAACTTCTTGTAATCGAGCCCAAAAACGTTACCACACGACATCGGCATGTCGCTAGTAAGCAGTTTTGTCAAACACGAGGGTGAGGTTGTCTATTACTTATTTTTATGCCATAACTCCATGGATAGTTTAAATGGTAATAGGGAGGGGGTAATTATTCTAAGAATAGCTCACATAGTAATAGAGATGAGTAGTAAATTCAGACATTTTGAGTTCGAATGTTGACAACTTTTTAAGGTTAGGCCATGAGAAATGAGATTTATTCTTTATGAATATCTTAGTTCTGACATAGATGGTCTGTCTTTAATTGGGATCGGGGAGAAAATTAATAGAAGTGCGCATAAATTAATTCTAACGAGTAAATATTAAATGTAACGGTGATACCATGTCACAATTGATGACATAGTATCACCAACTAATAAATAAAACATCAAATGGACAAGGTAAACTTACTTGGGCTTATAAAGAATTGGAGTGAAAAGTTATTTACTTACATAACAGGTTAGTTATTTAGTTTTGTAGGATCTATTTGTTTATTTGTTTTAATATTATTAGTTAGTGATACCACATTACCTTGTTATGTGATATCACCATTGTAATGAATATTTTCTCGATTCTAACACCCCTAATTGTTGAACCCAAAAAGAAAAAAGGCAGAGGGCAATAGGGGTCCGTGGTGGTTATATCATACAAATAAGGAGAATTAATGCTTTTCTGTTTTGGACCATAGAGGAGTAAATGTTGATATTACATCTTTAAGGAAACTTGTGCAAACTCTCGTAGCACCATAACCACAATTCTCTTACTTGTATTATAGGCCCATTTAATAGGATAAACGAAGTAATTTGCCAGTGCACAACAGACAAATGACATTTCTTTAGCCAGCTCTATCTCACCATATTGTAATTTCATTACGGAACATTCTAGTGATTCCATTAAAACCATTGCAAGCTCTATTTTCAAGGAACTCTTTTATATGTCCAATGATAGATCTAATCTATGTTGAGAGAGAGAGAGAGAAAGAGAATCGTGTTATACAACTGGTAAAACTCTGATCTGTAGTATCTGTATATGGACAGTTCATTAGTCACCCGAACTTACCCATTTGCTCCGAAAAAGGTATTATTAATGAGCTGGAAATGAGAATACACTGGCAACAATCTCAGACATTTAAACTGTATTATTGAATTCGAATATGGTATAATTTCACTATTTTCTACCATTTACGTTAAAAAAAAGGAGTACTGATGAAACGTGACCTAAACCAACGAGTTTGATCCTACGGGTTCTATTAGAGTCATGCAAAGAAACGTTCAACTCACGAGCTTTGCGCTTATATATAAGAGGGGGAGAGATTGGGAGAATGGGAGAGAGAGCAATGGAGAAAAAGAAGCATTGCAGAGTTTTCAAACTTCCCAAACTTGTTCAACTTTGTACTGCTCTCATCTCCATCTTTGCCATCCTACCTCTCTCTCAATCTTTCAATTATGGAGAAGCCCTCTCCAAGAGTCTCCTCTACTTCGAATCCCAGCGTTCTGGCCGCTTACCTCACAACCAAAGACTCACCTGGCGACAGCATTCCGGCCTCACCGATGGCTTAGAACAAGGAGTAAGTCCTCTTTTCCATCACCATGATTTTGTTTTTCAAATAATCGTCTCAACCATACATCTTTTAGATGCACCTAATCATATACTAATCACTTGCGTCGTTTTAACCCGAGTCCTATAAAAGACTAAAACTTAAGCGTGTGAATTTATGTCTCGCTCTTGAACTAACCCTTTGGGTGTTTTTACCACCTTAATTGCTTAAACGTCTCTCTCTCTCTTGGTTTAGATGTCTGAAAAAATCAATCAGACAGTCTTTGTTAATTGATGTTTCCTCCGAGCAGGTGGACTTGGTGGGAGGGTATTATGATGCCGGCGACAATGTTAAATTTGGTCTGCCAATGGCCTTTACCGTTACGATGCTCTCATGGGGTGTCATCGAGTACGGCGACCAGATTGCTGCAGCCGGCGAGTATTACCACGCGCTTGAAGCAATCAAATGGGGGACTGACTATTTCATCAAAGCACATACTCACCCTAATGTTCTATGGGCTCAGGTAATTTTCTATCGTGTCCACAAAAAAGAGTGCGCATAAAACTAAAAATTTAGCCTACTCGCATCCAAGGGAGTGTGGAAATTCCTCCGATCCCCACTCTACTGTTGCATCTTAAGATTGCATGTTCGGATTTCGTAATAATGTTTGACAAAGAAAAAACCTTTTAATGACCTAAAATGAGCAAGTCCCACTTGCACTAACGAGTGGAATGACAAATCTACAAGTTTTGTGAATTGATATACAAGTAACAACTGACGAGTGAAATAAAAAATCTATAAGTTTTGTGAATTGATATACAAGTAACATAATTATAGATTTCATATATGACAAAAACATTTAGAATCAATTGTTAGGTTTGATATCAGTTTTTTTTTTTTTTTTTGAGGTTATGCTACAATTTTTAGGGTTAAATTATAACTTTTTGGGTCATTAGGATATAGTAAAATTTCAAAAAATTATAAATTAACCCAAAAAACTTGTAAATGGTGGTACAATACTATATATATTTTTTTGATACCACAGACTTGTCTACATTAACGACCCATGGAAAAACATAAATTGAGGATTGGAGGTATAATGTTTTTTTCAGGTGGGTGAAGGTGACACTGATCACTACTGTTGGCAACGGCCGGAGGACATGACGACATCGCGACGAGCTTACAAGATCGACGAGAACCACCCCGGCTCGGAGCTTGCCGGAGAGACTGCGGCGGCAATGGCTGCAGCATCAATGGTCTTTAGGAGAACAAACCCACATTATTCTCACCTTCTTTTGCACCATGCGCAACAAGTAAGTTATTTTATGAGGTTGTTGGACTAATACTATAGGACTTGGCCAAGTATTATAATGGAATTGCTAAGTAGTGGTTCCAACTTCCTACGTTTAGAGGAAGTGTATAAGCAATCACATACACTGACTTTTTATTATATTTAGATTAATACCTTTTTTTTCGTACTCCTTGAACTAATCCGTCATTGTTTTCGCACATTAAGTTTAAGAATAAGTTCATTTAGTAATATGATTGATAGTCATTCAGGAAAGACTTTTAAGTGCGTCTGCTTAGACTATGTCATGTATGAATGATCTTTTCTATTTTATAGGAGATGCTGGTCCTTTATTTATAGTTCTTGTGTTAATTGGTCCGAAATTAGGTATAGTCATGTTTCTACGACCTTAATCTGTATTTATTTGAATAATATTACAAATCTCCATCAAAGTAGTTATTTATGTATTTATAATTGTACAAAAGCAGGGAGCAAATAATCATCCATAAAGTACACATATTAGATTAATAAATGCGACTCTTATGAAGGCCAAACTTAAAATATTGAGAAACTAAAGGTCTTATTTGGTTTGTATCTCACAAATTGTTTTTCTATTTTCGGAAATAGTTTTTGAGATAAAAGTTATTTGACCAAAATTTTTTTGTTTTTATTTTTTAAAAAATTGAGAACGAAAACAAGTTAATTTTGTTTTGTGTATTTTTAAAAGCAACATTTATAGAATTTAGAAAATACCATTACCACTATTACCACAACATTTCTGTTTTCATTATTTTTTAGGTTATCGTCTAAATAAGTTTTTATTGTTTTCTATTCCGTAGAACTGTTTTTGAAATCATATGACCAAATAAGTTCTGTGACACAAAAAATATCAAAACATATTTTTCTAAAATTCTTTTCAAAAATAATTTTCAGATATTATTTTTTAAGATTCAAGTCAAATATGGTCTAACTCTTCAAATTTATTTATTTGAAATACCTTGACGGGTTTATTTTGATTTGCAGCTCTTTGAATTTGGTGACAAATTTAGAGGGAAGTATGACAGTAGTGTAGGGGTGGCAAAGGGCTATTATCCATCACAAAGTGGTTATAAAGATGAGTTGTTGTGGGCTGCTCTGTGGCTCTATAAGGCCACTCACAAAGTTGTTTATTTGAAATATGCAATAGACATGGCTCACTCTTTTGGTGGGATCACTTGGGCCATGGCAGAGTTCAGCTGGGATGTTAAGTATGCTGGTGTTCAAATCATTGCCTCCATGGTAAGCCTTCCTATCCTTTCCAAATTTGCTATAATTTTTTTTTTCTTCCATTTTTTATGAATGAATTCATGATGTTTTGTATTGGACAATTATTATTTACTTTTTTTGGGTAACAGGAAAAATCCTAGTCTATTCCCGACAAATAAAAGCGTACTTTTATTACTTAAACTCATGAATCCGAGTAAAACTGACGATGAACTCTAGGTGTATGACACAATTATTATTCTCCAATCTATATATATAGTTGGTCATTTTGCCAAAGTTAAACTTGTTTGAATGGAGACCCATTTTTATACATTGAGTCACTTATATTCACATTAGTGATTTATCATTGAAAATGTTTAAGGGAAAAGCTTATTGAATCGAATCTGAACCCATTATATGTCTCCACAAATGGTTACTTTTATAGGTTCCTCTTTTGGCTTTTTCCTCATATCTCTCCCTTTTCCTCTTTTTATTCCCTCATATAAGGACATTTATGTATCACAACAAGAAAGTAGTTCAAGCTTGTCATAAAAATCTCATGTATTCAAGAGTAGAAAGCTATGATTGCCTTAGTTAACGTTTATTTGACAATTTTTTTTTCATTTTGAAGAACTTGATTGCTAAATTTAAATTCTACGCGTATCATTGAATGGATTGACACTTGACATCGCTTTAAATCAGAATTCTTGTAATTTAGAGCATGAATATATTTTCTTTCCTCTCAATCGAAAATGGTTTCTCTTCTTCTATTTGTTGAATTGAACGGTCATGGATGTTTAACTTAGTTTACGTGTACCTTGATTCCGGTTCAACGGTCATGGATGTCTACATTAATGTACGCGTACCTCAACTAATCTCCTCCTCAGTCCCAACTCGGTCAGAGACAGATAAATGATTTACGTCAGAACTAGACAATTCATGAAGAATAAATTTTTTATGACATGATCTCAAAAAATTAATAAGATTCAAACTTAAAATACTAATTTATTTTTGTTATTACTGTTGGGATTGTTTCCCTTTTTTCAGTTACTCACTTTGTTTTGCTTCTTTTTTTTTCGTAGTTGCCGATGGAAGAGAAGCACAAAGAACACATCAAAACTCTCCTACAATACCGTTCAAAGGCAGAACACTACATCTGTGCTTCCCTTAATAAAAACAACTTGACCAATGTGCATCGCACCCCAGGAGGCCTCCTGTACGTCCGCCAATGGAACAACATGCAGTACGTATCAACGGCTGCATTTCTTCTCACAATCTACGCTGATCATCTCCAAACCTCCAATCAACGGCTCAATTGCAATGGAGAATTAGTGACCCCCAATGAAATCTTCTCTTTCGTTAGATCACAGGTTGACTACATCTTGGGCTCTAATCCAATGGCCATGAGCTACTTAGTTGGTTATGGTCCAAATTACCCAGAAAGAGTGCACCACAGAGGCGCATCAGAGGAATCCTACAGAGAGAGCAAGGGTTTTATTGGGTGCACACAGGGGTATGATAAGTGGTATGGACGCCAAGATCCAAACCCCAACGTTCTAGTGGGGGCACTGGTTGGTGGGCCAGATAGCAAGGACCGTTTCAGAGACAGAAGGAGTAATTATAGGCAAACAGAAGCTTGCACTTATAACACGGCGCCCCTAGTTGGGATTTTTGCTAAACTTCATGGATTAGAAAGAGAGGGATTCACTGCTAATCCATCACTAGTTTCATCTAGCTAGGTCTGTTAATAGCATTTTTATGTGTGGAGAGAGAAAAACAACACAGAGTAAGAAATGTTCCACGTACAAATGAGACCCTGAAAGCTTATTAATCTACATATTATTTCTTTGGCTTTTGGCCCTAAACCAAGGATTAAAGTTAGGAGTCTCGACCGTGTCGTATTATTTTCGGTACATATTATATTCGTGTCAATAAAAAAATATTTAATTTTATAGCAGTTCATATAATTATTATTATTTATTTTTTTGCTCAAAAACTCATATAATTATGAGTGTTAAAATATGACACAATTTGTTAACAAGTGGATCTGACACGACACGATTAATATATGAATTAGGTAAGAGTGAAGTCAATAAAAAAAAAGTACACGACATAACTCGTCTATATACTAGTTATGCATGGTTCATATACGAAACAAACTCGATACGGCACGATTCATTAGACACATTAATAAATGAATCGGGTATGTGTGGAGTGTTTTTTTACTTGAATCCGTTAAGACTCGACACGAACTCGACATGATTTTCAGGCCTACATATAATACTATTTAAAAAATTTATAAAATAATCATTTTCTGTCTAGAATACTCATTTAAATACCTACTTTTTATCTACGGTGCTTGTTAATTGTGTTATTTATATCAAATTTTAATTTGACCCACTTATTTTATGCGTCAATTAATCGGGTCGTTTTTAAACTTTGTATCAAGTCGGGTTCGAGTTTGTGTGTAAAATTGACACCCCTAATTAAAGTGGTATTATTTAGAAATTAATAATGCCATGTAATTTTAGGGTTAATTAAGAAAAAAAAAACAATTGCAATCAGGGTTTGGTGAATCCTTTGAAGTTCAAATTAAGTTTCAAAGGTTAAAAATTCTGTATAACATAACTGCACGGTATTGACTAAGATTTAACATATTCAATACCAACTCCGGAATGACCAAAAAAAATACCAACTCCGAGACTGAGTAAGAATGGTCCCTCTGTGTAACATTTTCCTTGTGTTAAACTCGAAATGATGAGAAAAAATGCTTCGAAGGGCAGTGAACAATAGGTTCGGGCTAATGGATGGCAAAGTGAATCCATGGGTAATGTCATAGATTAATGGACAGGGCCTGGCCATTGACGTTTTACCCATTGGACCAGACGGATTGGCTAACTGAAAGCCCACGAAGACAGTTTGCCGAGGATACTCTCAATACGACCCCTCAGCCAAAGTAAAATATAAAAGAAGTTGTACAAATAAAATTGGCAGAAAAAAAAAAAAAAAAAATAAAAATGGACACATTAGCCAAAGAAATTGAAAAGAGAAATTATTAAAAAAAAAAAATAATGTTACATAAACTTAAAAATTATATTTGATAAACACAATTATTGAATAGATAATAGATCTTAATAAATACTAGGACCCACAAAAAAAATAATAGTTTTGATTATTAAATTTAATTTTATGTAATATTGCTCAAAAACAACTAAAAAAGCACACCACGAGAACGTAAGCCCCGTTTGGTTAATCCTATGAAAGGACCAAGTGAATTACTGTCACAAATCAGCCAATAAACTTCGGCCCGGAGACCAAAGGCTCCACGCATGTCTCAGCCCGTCGGGCCTCCATGGCTCGAAGGTAACCCGTTTCCGGGTCCGTATCTCTACGGACAGTGGCTCGGGGACTTTCCTGGGTTTGATGACATAATCACAACCCACTCACTTCGTTTTGTGGTTAAGTAAGCCACGCTCTTGGCCCTTTATTTTATATAGTGCGCCTATCTTAGCTTCTAAAACCGATGTGGGATTAAATGTTGCTATACGTATTTAAAAATTATGCCAATTTTATAATTATTCGTGTCGAGTTCGTATTAAAGGGTCAGAGCTGACACCCCTAGTATTAATTCATTCTCATATTCTTGAATCAATTGAAGTGGAATAATGAATCAATTTCTTCGACTCTTGGTCAATAAATCAGAATTTTTGGAGAAGAATGGTTATGCGGGAGATTAAATTGATTATAAGAACATGAATTTAATTAATCGATTTATTAGTGTACAAGGAGGAATATTATTTAGATGAGGGAATAGATTGACATTAAAAGAACAACGAAGAATTATTATTATTATAAAACAAGCTCGTATATTATCTTTGTTATGGTACTTATATCGTGCATAATCGTTCTTTTATTGTATTAGTAAATTACAACTCAACTCGTTTAATTATTTGTCAGATATTTTAACATTAATTCGATGAATTTATTATCGTGTGTTGTGTTGTGTTAGAATTGATTCGTATAACCCTGAATCAGAAAAATCTAAAATTAAGTTTTCATTGTCAACTGCAAAATCCGCCACAGTTGGCCACCACAACCATTGACAACCACTCCGGGCAACCTTCCGTGAGGAACTTTTGGTGAAGACCTACTGCGTGTTTTCTCTATTCATACATGTATTTATTTGGGTTTGTAGTGTATATCTGTTTGTTCTTTTGTGCATAGTTTTAGATTTCATTAAGATACAATTGATTTGGGTCGTGGTAGTTCCAGAAATATAATGTTTTATTTGGAATTTTTTGGGTTTTAAGTGACAATTAGACATAGTGGGAGTGGCTGTGAGTTAGGAGTGATTGGTTGAAGTGCAGAACAACTTTTCTCTTGTATTGGCTAGAGATGAGAAGAACATATATTTGTTATTACAATCAAATACATAAAACTCTACACAGACTCGTAGAGTTCTATAAACTGGTCACTTCCTTGGTAAATTTGTACTGAATACTTGCATGTGTACCATAAATGGAAAATTCAACTTTGCACTTGTATGTGTTTATGTGTTGGTTTCGACAAATGTGACTAAGCTTTTCAGTTGAACTCCACATATTTGATGAAATGTCCCAAAAATTGGAGCCTGAGACCTTTCCTTAGTTGAGGAACTGATTTTTGTGTTATGGTATATTCATTTTTACCCATATTGTAATATTATTGCAGGCTATTTGATTAACTTTGCAATATGATCTTGGTAAATAGCAGCACTTGTTATGTAGAAATTTTGTTTCATTGGCATTTCACCTGTCTTTTTCATGGTCTAATTAGATGGTTCATGTATAGGAATAGGAATTTACTTGCAAAGTTTAATTTTTGATTAATTGCAGAAACTTACTAGGAAATGTAGAAAGGAATACAGCCCCAGATGCAGTGGGTATCTTAAGTGACCCAGAGTGGCCGCTTGATGCATGTAATGATGACAAAAATACACCCAGTGGGAAAAGTTTATTACTTTAGAGCGAAGCGCCAGATGGCTCAAAGTATTGGACAGATTGACAAGTTCAAGCGTCGGTATGAGCAGCACAAGGACGAGGAGAATAATGAAGAAACGTGAACTTTCCATGATTCAAGGAGTATGGTAAGATATGAATTACTCTGAAGTTCCTTCTGCATCTCTGTTTCAGGGTTTAGCAGTGAATTGTCTTCATATTATTGGATTTCTTAGTATCTGTTTGACAACCTGCCTGATTGTGCTTTAAAGCTCATTTGTTTGTCTTCTTGTTGGTTGCCTGGAACTTTTGAATTATGTTCATCTTGATGAATATTGCTGGCTGTTGAATAGTGATTATGCATAGTGCTTTGCATTCTTCATGGTTATCACTTGGTTTCGCGGGATACTATTTCTACCTGTTCTACATGTTCTCATGAAAACTACGGTACCTTTGAGCATTGCATGAAAGATAGAATTGATCATGGGACACAAGCCATAACAACCTTGACAAACTCAGGTGAAACAAGTTGTTAGGTTAGAGAGAAGCTCATGGGACACAAGCCAACCAAGGTAGGCACTTAGTACCGTACCAATTTACACATGCCAACCAAGGTATGGCAAGGGTGCCAGTCATCACTTAGAGTCACTAATATTTTAAATCCTATTTGTCTTCCCTCAAATTTTTACTAATTATGTTTTGACCAATGTTATATGAATCGTGGGTCGCTTTGGTATGGAGTACGGGTACGGGTATATGGTACGACACTTTCTTAGATATGCAATACGACGGGGTAGGCTTAGATAATACTCTCTTCGTTCCTACATATCTGTCGTTTTACACAATTTTTTTTTGTTCCATAATATCTGTCGGTNCTAATATTTTAAATCCTATTTGTCTTCCCTCAAATTTTTACTAATTATGTTTTGACCAATGTTATATGAATCGTGGGTCGCTTTGGTATGGAGTACGGGTACGGGTATATGGTACTACACTTTCTTAGATATGCAATACGACGGGGTAGGCTTAGATAATACTCTCTTCGTTCTTACATATCTGTCGCTTTACACAATTTTTTTTTGTTCCATAATATATGTCGGTTAATGAAACTAAAATATAATTAATATTTTTTCTTCCAAATTTACCCTTAACTTTTCAATGCATTAAATTTTATGGAGACTAAGTGTCTTTTATATTCCTTTCCTTCCTAATACGTATTGAATAAGGGTATTTTAGTCTTGTGTAATTATTTTTTACTCATATTAGAGTTATTTAATAGTTTTCTTAATCTGTGTACAAAAACTTTAAGCGACAGATATTTAAGAACGTAGGGAGTACGATATTTTGGATCGCAATTTGTTTAGAACTTTTATGTAGATCATTTTCACTACATAACAATATTATATATTNCTTTCCTTCCTAATACGTATTGAATAAGGGTATTTTAGTCTTGTGTAATTATTTTTTACTCATATTAGAGTTATTTAATAGTTTTCTTAATCTGTGTACAAAAACTTTAAGCGACAGATATTTAAGAACGTAGGGAGTACGATATTTTGGATCGCAATTTGTTTAGAACTCTTATGTAGATCATTTTCACTACTATACAATAGTATATACTNGTTTTCTTAATCTGTGTACAAAAACTTTAAGCGACAGATATTTAAGAACGTAGGGAGTACGATATTTTGGATCGCAATTTGTTTAGAACTTTTATGTAGATCATTTTCACTACATAACAATATTATATATTACAAAACATCTATAAATACTAAGTCAGTTACTATTTATCTTATAGTTGTACTTGATTTTTTATTAATTAAAAAAATATATAATTGTGAATCTATATACATGTAGTCAATTAATATATATTTTATATTTGTGCTATATGTTTTAAAGGGAATTGATTTAGGGTTAGAATTACAATTTGGGATCATTCATTTTGGTGATCTAGATCGTAAACACACTCCATTTGGGATCGATGTTCCCAAATCGTGGGTTGTCAATGGTTGAGTGAATTGTGGTAACCATAGTTTTGACCAGAAACAAAATTCGTTATTTTTACTCATCATGATTGAATAACTAAAAGTACCTGTNTCCCAAATCGTGGGTTGTCAATGGTTGAGTGAATTGTGGTAACCATAGTTTTGACCCGAAACAAAATTCGTTATTTTTACTCATCATGATTGAATAACTAAAAGTACCTTTTTTTTTTTCAATCTTACTCTTATTAGCAACTTAATTTTAGTTTCTGCTGGGGCAGGATGTCACAAAAAACAGCGACATGTCAATGTGTAAGTTTATTGGAGGTAGAGGGCTAGGGATTGGAGGTCAACTGTCTGTAGTTGGAGGTGGAGCCCGTGGAGGCTTTGTTCGTGCACAAAGGATGTAGCAGAGAATATGATTAAGGAAGAGGAGATGTGAAGTGGTTGCTGTTGGTCTTACAAAAGGATAGGAAGCTTATGCATGTTAGAGTTGTTTAATAAAAGGATGAACGGTTTTTGGATGCACAATAGCCTTTTCCAATTAAGAACTAATAGTGGCCATTGGATTAATCAACTGTTCGTCTTATGCGTTCGTTAGGGGTACAAACCAGATAAGGGGTGTTAGTATCATTTTAAAAACAAGAAGATTAACTCTTGGAATGTTGATAAACTAAAGGGAGTGTTGGTGTAATTTACCAAAAAATACAGTTGCTCTATACTTAATAGATGCTATTAAGTTGAGTCCCACACCTCAAAAAGAGGAGAGAAACAAAGAAAGAGACTAATGGATTCCATAGCCTTTTTGCTGGTACTATCTTTTGTGTTGACGTGCATTCATATCCTGACCATCTACAATTCATGCCGGCGGAATTCCGGCAAAGCTAGACTGCCTCCTGGCCCCTACCCTTTTCCAATCATTGGTAACATCTTCGAACTTGGCCACAAACCCCACCAATCACTTGCCAACCACGCGAAAATCCATGGTCCTTTGATGTCTCTTAAACTGGGGAGCATAACAACAATGGTCGTATCATCACCCCAAATGGCAAAACAAGTGTTACAACAACACGATCAGGCCTTCTCCTGCCGAACTGTTACGGATGCTCTACACGCACTTGACCATCACAAGGTTTCTATGCCATTGTTGCCGGCAAATAGTGCATGGCGCAATCTTCGGAAGATAAGCAAAGAGCAATTTTTTTCAATGCAACGCCTTCACGCCGGTCAAGGCCTTCGCCGGAAAAAGTTGTAGGAACTACTTGACTACGTGCATGAATGTTGCATTAATGGCCAACCTGTGGATATTGGTCGAGCTGGCTTTACAACCATGTTCTTTTCTCAGTAGACTTGGCTCATCGCGATTCTAATTCATCCCAAGAGTTCAAAGATTTAGTATGGGTTGTGATGGAACACATTGGGAAGCCTAATCTTGCTGATTTCTTCGCAGTACTTGAGTTGATCAATCCACAGGGCATACGACAACAAACAAAACTTTATTTTGAGATGTCTGTGATTTTTGATGGTATCATCAGTCAACGATTAAAAGCGAGTGCTTCATCTGCGACTTCTTTGATAAACAATGATGTATTGGATGCCCTCCTGAATCTAAGCAAGAAGAATGATGCTGAGTTTAGCTACAATGACATGAAACATCTGCTTCTGGTAAGAACCTATATGTGCAACTCTATTTTTCATTCCATTGTGTTCAATTTTCATGATATGCTTGGAGACTGATCCAATCTGTTAGTACCACTTTTTTATGCGAGGAAATGACATTTATATGATCAACATCACATGGCCTTTTGATGACAGATGCAAAGTTGTTAGAAAGACCTACAAAAGTCATAAGAATGATGTAGTAAGAGTGCTACACTACGATTAGAGAATCGCAGAATTGAGTTCTCTTCATGTGTTGTGATAATATACACGCAAATGNAGTTGTTAGAAAGACCTACAAAAGTCATAAGAATGATGTAGTAAGAGTGCTACACTGCGATTAGAGAATCGCGGAATTGAGTTCTCTTCATGTGTTGTGATAATATACACGCAAATGCATAAAACTCGATTCAACTTTAAACAACTTAAAAACATGTCAATATCAGATAAAGCCGTATCCTCTCAATGCTTTAACTTTCCTTTTTTGTAGTTTTTCTTCTACTGTATTTGAAGTAGTCTCTATCCAATTAACTTAAGGAAGAATGTCTTTCTGCAATAAAATCATCAATCCAACAGAAGCTGACTTCAGAAACAAAATAGTTAGAAGTCTTTAAGGTGAAATTTCTTGTGCATTACGGTTAAATGTTTTCTAATACAACCTGCGTTTAGCTTTTGTATCATGACATATTATATACGAAAGCGTACTAGTTAGACCCTAATTCATATTTACCCGAAAAAGAGACTCAAATTCTTCATTATTTTCATAGTGTTATGAAGATCTAATCTCACATTATATACTTTATCAGGACTTATTTTTGGCAGGGACTGATACAACCCCAAACACGGTGGAATGGGCACTGGCGGAGTTACTACGCAACACTAATAAAATGGCTAAAGCTCGAAATGAGCTGCAGGAAGTCATTGGCAAGGAGGGACCAGTTCAAGAATAAGACATCTCAAGGTTCCCTTACTTACAAGCGATAGTAAAAGAAATATTTCGGTTGCACCCACCAGGCTCATTTCTAGTNAGCTGCAGGAAGTCATTGGCAAGGAGGGACCAGTTCAAGAATAAGACATCTCAAGGCTCCCTTACTTACAAGCGATAGTAAAAGAAATATTTCGGTTGCACCCACCAGGCCCATTTCTATTCCCTCACAAAGCTGCTGATGTAGAAATCAATGGCTACATAGTGCCCAAGAATGCACATATACTAGTTAATGTATGGGCTACTGGCAGAGATTCAAGCATGCAGAGAGGCTAAGATAAGGTGCACCATCCGGTGCACCAATGGCAATCCTGGGCCTAGAAGATTGGATGAAGCCAGAAGATATAGACATGAGTGAGAAGTTTGGGCTTACATTACAGAAAGCTGTGCCTCTGAAGGCTAATCCCATAAAAGTGTGACCACTCCTGCACAATAGATTATATAAACTGTCACTGCTTTCTGGAAATTGACAATGTCCCATCAATTGATGTACTAGCAATAAACACGTGCTATGCACGTATTACCCATGCATACTCTGTTACGTTTTACATTGAATAAAAACATTATATCGGGAATAATAGCGAACTACGAATCCAGTAAGAATAATCCAACTTTGTTTCCCTATCTAAAATAACGAACGAACCTTGTTCAACAGCCATGCATCAAACAGATCCTTTTGTTGGAATCATAAGCCAATTGAACGACAGTTAAAAGAACAGACTGAGAATTTTAAGTCTAAATCACACATCCAGTCATTAGCTCCTCAGAGCATACACAACAGGATATTTCATAAAGGCTCCACAACACACATGCAAATAGGGTATCAGAGTCGATATGGAGAAATATAGACAAGTTACAACAACAAAGCAAACCTAGTTTGCTTTATTCAGGCATATCTCACATACAAATCTACACATACTACAGCACTATACTTGATTAATTATCCATACACAGACCATAGATCTGTTCTTCAAAGCCCAGTCCTTCAGTGCAGAACTACGCATTCTTGCTTCCCGGGCACCACAGCAGAGTGGGAGCTTTTGTTAAGGGCATCTACTTCTTCAAGAGATTGAGGTGCCACATCTGGCTCCTCGAGCAAGCTCTGTTTAACACCTCCATTTCCATCAGCGCCACAGAGGATAGCTTCAAAGATGAGCGCTTTCACTTCTTGGAACTGCTCTTCGGAGAGGGACACCTCAGCAAGAAGCCTCCAAGCATTTTGCTCAGAAGCCTCGTGATAATCCTCCTTCCTTTTTAATACCATATGTCCACTAATTTCCCAAACAGCAGGGTTCACTTGGGTGTCCAGAAGCTCTGTATTCACTTCTCCAAGAGCCTGTTTCTCCGCATAACACTGTTTGTATATTCATACATAAAGATCTTAGATAATTGATCCAGACAAAAGAGACGTGACTAACATCTTATAAGAACCTAGAAGAATGAATAGAATCCCGCAAATCAACATGGCCTTTGGATATTCTTACCTGCGGGAAGAGAAAGATCCGTTTCCCAGAATCGGAGATAAGGACATTGTAAGGTATGTTATTGTTTTGGAGGCAAATGCAGGAGTCTGAGACGGCATTGGACAAATCTTCCAAAGTGTGCCCACCCTCAAAAACCAGACCTCTGACTGGATAATTCTGAATCTCAGAGATTTTCACCCTTCCATTCAAAGTGGTGAACTTCCTAGTGGGAGCCTTCTCAATGGGGAAGGGCACGGCCAAGTAATAAGCCTGTTGCCACCAAAATAACAATATCGTTAGCAAATAATGTAATAAGTTTATGGAATACGAAAGTGGAGAGCATAAAAACCTGGAAGTGAAGGTGGTTGATGGTAGCAAATGCACCCAAGCTGTTGTAACCCAACCGGAAGTATGGGCTCCCTGCTTCTGCTGCCATGTGAAGTGCAAGCAAGAAGCTGTCATGGTCAATCCTCTGAGGCAAACACTTGAGAATCCGAGGGATCAAAAGCACATGCCCATATTCAATAGGGCTAACCTGTAAGATTATACGAAATAAAGAACCATATAACTACAAATTTCTTCTAGGTAGAAGCTCTTAGATGCAGACAGGTACTAGTACATACGTTGATGGCAACAACACTGGGGGAATTCTCAGTATCAATTGGAGCATTTGGGAAGAATTGGACCTCATCATCCTCGCTTGGTTCAAACTGGAAGAGCACTTCTTCCTGCCCAACTTTGGTGAAGTTGAATTTGTTGCCATCAAATGGCTGCAGGACTTTATCAACTTGAAACTCAGTTGGCCTCTTCTTAAGGTGACGACCCTCATTCAGCTGTGCAATGAAACCATACTCTCCAGGTATCACCTACACCACCATAATCAGATAATTCAGTTGGAATCTATATCACAAAACTTGGTCTAAATATCCTATTTTTACAAGTATGAGACAGTATTGCAAGGCTAGACCTTGGTTTCACATGCAGTGACATCATAGCGAAAGAGCCCCCTCTGCACGCGATCCTCCCACTGCCATCAGGTGGTAAAAAATTTTATTCCCTGTGATGGATTGTAAATACAAGAGCTGCTCATGACTTAAAAACAAATTGTTACCTCCCCAAGGAGGAGTGAGTCCAAGAAGGCAACGGGAGGCTCTTTTTTCTCATAGTCAAGCAAACCCTTTTCGTTGATATTCTTGTTCAACCTCTTAAAAGCATACAAAGGTAGCTTTGCTCCTAATTAAACCCAAATTTAATGAGAATCGGAAAATAAAGGGCATATCAACATAAAAAGCAGAGGATTGACCCAACTCCGCTCATTCAAACATATGAACAAATACCTGGAAGGCAACAGTTCCTGAGACAATTGCGACCGCACCCACCTCCTTGGCGAGCACCTTCCTCCGCCTCTTCCTTTTGGTAATTGGAGACAATAGTTGGAACCCTCTTAATACTCAACATCATGATTTTTAACCAATTAACAAACACAAGCCCTCGAGAGAAACAGATACAACACGCAGATCTTGATAGTTTATACTGCTATATATGTAATAGTTTAGCTAATATAAGACCTAACAACCTAATGGGAGGAAAAAGAGAAACCACCGCCGGCAAGGAAGAGGAGGTCAGAAGGGCTACCGCCTTCGGACGGCAAAGCGCCACGTCCGCCGTGCGGCGAAGGGTTGCTCTCGCTCACACAATCCTTGCGTCGGACTGCTCGGACATGAACGAGCGGCCGAGTTACTCCGTGTATAGCCGTGATGTCTGCAACTTGTCAAACACTGGGTTCTACCCCCACCACTCTCAAAACCACAAATTCTAATTGCCCCCCACTGAAATCCAGATCTCTCTTCAGCTACAAGCAAAGCAAAAATCTATTTATGAAGAAGAACTTCTTCCCATGGAGGAGGATCGTGAGGAAATGAGAGGTAGAGAAAGGGGTTTATATATAGATAAGAGGGTGGTTTGTGTTGAACACACTGATGAATTGTGGTGCTGGTTGTGCCGTGCTGGGGTACTCTTGGCCTTGGGTGAGTTGCCTTGGGGACACTGTATATAGAAACAATTTGGGGGTTATGCTTGGGGAACATTAAAACTTGCGTGCTCCTCTCCATGGATAAATATTTGGTCTAAGTAGGCCTGACAATTGTGTCGAATGAAAAGGTTTTGTGTTGGATGAAATAGGTTTGTGTAAAAAATTTTTCTATCCATACCTTATTCGTTTATATAAACGAGTTCAACTATTACACCTATATATGAATCATTTATTAGATGAATTACCCGATATAACCCGTGTGTCACCCACTAAATAAGAGAATAGGTTAGATAATATCGAGTCTCATGAAAAATTATTAACTCGTCACACATTACACATGTTTGACATATTTACTAAAACAATAAATCATGCTTTAACAAAAAAATAAATACAAAAATTAAACATTAAATGACTACTAAATTTGAAAAATTCTGAAAGATAGGAGGTGTGAGATGAGGCATAGGCTAAGAGATCTAACTTGTTTTTTAAAAATTTATTGTACCACTCTTAACGGGTTGAATGAGTTTATGGGTTAAACACGAAATCGATTCGTTTATTTTACAGGTCTGTCGAGTTAATCCGTTAACTATCCGAACCCATTAAAACTACACTCAAACCCATTAAATCCGTATCGAGTTCTTGTCGATTTTACGAGTCATGTCTAGAATTATCAACCCTAGTTCTAAGGGTTAAACTGTGTTACTATTATCACGTGTATTCGGTGAATATAAAAATAATTTAAGAGAGAGGGCAAAATTAGGTGTAGCACGTTCTTTTTTAGAATATATAGACTATTACTGTATGACACACATATCATGAAAAACTTTTCGAAGTGTAAATAATTGTGTTATCATTATCACGTGTTGTTTTTTTTTAAATAAATTAAAAATATAATTATATATGTAATTAAATAAAATAATAAATTAAAAGTCAAATAATTAATTTATATTTTAATTGTTACTAAATTTAATTATTAATTTATTCTATAAAATTTTGAGTACATAATCTATTATTTATTTAGATATCTCTTTGACCCTTTTAGGTATTTAGACATTAATTATATTATAGAATTATTAATTTTTATTTTTTAAAAATAGATTGATTAAATTTCTTATAATACTATTATATTATTGCATATAATAAAATAAAATATAATATATATTTGACCATGAAATTCAATCTGATAATTATATTTGTATAATAATTTAACATATATATACGATTTTAATTCTTCATATAGATTTAGAAAATTGTATATACATGTAAAACTAATAAATGAATTCAAAAGAATTTAAAAGTCCTTAAAAAATATCCAAAATAAATTGAACTTCAAATAAAAGTAAAAACCAAAAAATAGATAAAAGTATATATATTATTAGGTATAATTGACTTTATTATAATAATTAGAGTCAAAATAGAATATCAAAAGTTTTTCATTTACTTCTATATAGATTTAGAAAAGTGTATATAAATGTACTACTAATAAATAAGTTTAAAAAAATTTAAAAATCCTTGTAAAAAAGTCCAAAATAAGTTAAAAGTTAACTAGGAGTACAAAACAAAAATAAGGTGAAAGTATATATATTGATGGATATAATTGATTTTATTATAATAATTAGGAATCAAATAAAAAATCAAAAGTTTTTTTTCAGNTAAATAAGTTTAAAAAAATTTAAAAATCCTTGTAAAAAAGTCCAAAATAAGTTAAAAGTTAACTAGGAGTACAAAACAAAAATAAGGTGAAAGTATATATATTGATGGATATAATTGACTTTATTATAATAATTAGGAATCAAATAAAAAATCAAAAGTTTTTTTTCAGATACTAACATTTATATATAGTATAGATAAGTGAATATATTGAACCAAACTTTTCGACGTTGAGAAGTAATTTCTTGATGAAATGAGGTTTACTCTTATCACTTGGGTGTCTTATGAAATGAGTATTTTAGGCTAGTTTTTTTAAAAAACCTAAAAATTTGTTCAACTTCAATTCATTTAGAATACAAGTTGAACCAAGGGTGAAGACAACCCTGTTCTAGGGTGGGCAAGTGCC
>CAUOFW020004392.1:317473-328637 GCA_963454935.2 Ilex paraguariensis
CCCACTCAAAATCAAAGACAAAAATATTAATGTACATTTATATCAAATGACTAATTTTAATTATGTCCTCCCTTTTTTTTTGGCACATCAATTAGTTTATATTTATATCAAATGAATATGAATTTTTTAACACATTTTGGGTTAGTTGTGTACTTATATAGATAAATTTTGAATATGCTAGAATTATTTTATATTTTTTAAAACTAAAAACACATGATATATATATTCGCTAATTTACTTGTGATTTTGACATTTACTTTTGTTAATTATGGTAAAAATNCTAAAAACACATGATATATATATTCGCTAATTTACTTGTGATTTTGACATTTACTTTTGTTAATTATGGTAAAAATTATAAAGTGTTCATTAAACTGCATAATCGATCAAATAATTTATAAATACCAAAGTGATAACATGATTATGTATCTAAAGAATAATAAAGTTGTTATGCAACGTTTTAAAAAAACAAAAATTTACCGAAATCAATTCTAAATGATTTTAATTAGTTAATATTTTGTAAACAAAAAATGTTATCATTGGTATATACTAGGCTTATTAAATTTCGGTATGGTGGGTTAATGAACTTTTAAACATTAAATAAGATATAATTAAATAAATTATTGTCCTATTTCTATCAATTGTAAGAAAAAATAATAATTTGTTAAAATATTGGTGTCCACCCTGGCACAATTTTTTGACTCCGCCTCTAAGTCGAACTCAAACTGAGTTATATTTGAGCCAAGTTCAAGCCGAACCTGAGTAACTTATCTCAATTAGCATCCTTAGTGCTGATCTAATGTAATCGTTTCAATGAATATTTTCTCCTTCTTCACGTCCGTACCTCCAACTAGAGTAAATATGAGGGGGTAATGCCATATTACGTTGCGTCACCAACTAATTATAAAATATCAAATAAAATTAATGAATTTCACAATTTCGAAATGACAGAGGTAATTATTGGTCAGATGGTAAAAGAGTCGTTTTAAGATTGTTTGGGCATGATGTTAAAAGATTCGTTCGTTTAAGTCTTTTGTTACGTCAGATGCATATAACAACTTCTGTTAGTCAGCAGCTATTAGTCAAATTCAATTAGACAAAACTAGTAAAAGATGCTCTCACAAGCTAACTCTAACTCAACTAGTCATTGCTAATATCATTAGACATATCTTTATTTTGGTTAATAGATTGTGTTAGGAGTTATTTAGATACGTGAAAGTTTTCTATTTTTGCCAATTTTTTCTTGGTATAATTTGATAGATTTCAAAGCGATGATGTTCTATATACCTAAATTGTAATTGACCTTGCAACTTGCAGGAAGCCTCCAATCAATTTTGGTTGGTTAGGCATACCTTTCCAACGACTATTTTGAGACAATTTCAATATTGTAAAAAAATAACTGTTTTTTGTCATAAAAATAAAAACTATTTAAAATAAAGATTTCTTGATAAAAGTATTAAATTGCATGATGAAATTACATTCTTGTGTAATTTAATTACTCTAAGTTTGAATTATAACAGGATTGATCATTTAGTTTAGAATGGCAAATAAATCAATATGAACTCCACAATATATTACAAAAAAATTGAGTGTTTATAGTTATAAATAAATTAAATTAAATTAATTTTAATATGATAATTTAGATGTGAATCTATACTATTAATATTGGGAGAGTATGAATTTGTTGTCCACTAACTAAATGTCTATAATACCCTTTATTTTTAAAATTGTACTTAATCATCCATAATTTAAAAAATTAATTAAGTTTATCCATTTTAATCTTTTTGTTTATTTATACTTTTTTGATCGGAAAAAAAAAAATTATACTTGGATATGGTGTTTGAATGACCTTAGCCCTGTGTAATGAGAGTGACATAGACAATATATAATTCAGGGAGAAAATTGGTACCCAAAAAAAAAAAAATAGTCCTTACTAAATCCGTACATTACCTCTATATTTTTATGGATTTTAATATAAAATTTTGGCTTTATTTATAATAAAAAAATTTATAACTTTTTGAATAATGTTATAATTGTTGGATCAAAACAGTTTTTTAAGTATAAAAATTGAATTTTTTGTCGACTTTGAGCCTAAATTAAAGTGGGATCTGATTGTTATTTTGAATAAAATTTCGTGGGTTCATATTCTATTTCGTGAGAAGAATAATGTAGTATATTCATTTGCTCAAATCGAGTAAGAAATGAATGAAAAAATAAGCTCCAAAGTGACCCTCTTGAAATGTGAAAATAAAGGAAATGCAATGTGGGATGTGACACCAATCCCACATTGATTGAGGAAGAAATTCAACATGGGGCATATATAGGTCAAGTTTGCTCTATGAGATTGGGCTCCAAAGGGGTACCACAATTTTGTGACCAGAGTGAGCACCTACACGCCTCCGATTTAACAACACACGCGAGCGCCACTTGCCCGCCATGACCCAGCCAGGCTAGGTTCGAGTTCGGTCAAACCCTATCTTTTTGGATAAAATTAATTGGGCGAAAATTTCTTAACCCGAAATAAATTTTCGGTACCTTTTGGCAGGGGTGGAGCCATAATTTTTTTTCAGTGGGAGCAACCATCAAGTTAAAGTGAACCAGAGACAACCATCAAGTTAAAGAGAATGATTACTCAACAATTATCAAAGTTCATTGCATCTACTGAACATATTTATTATCTCAAAATTTTATTCTCTATAAAAAAAAATTTCCTAATCTAACACCTTTTATAAAATAATTCTTCATATTATTTTTTTTTACTTTCAAAGATTTCACATATAAATATATGTGAAAAAATGATAGTCGACAATGAAAAACTAACATATTTTTTTTTTAAAGTATTAGAATAAAAACAATTTTCATAGAGAAATGCTATTTTGATATATCATTTTGTGAGTGTGCTGTCAATGATAAGATTTTAACTCATCCGAATGACAATTTATCTTGAAAATCCTATTTTAAATTTAATCTAATTATTCAACTGATTTCGTTTTTTTAATCCATATTCGAATTTATTAAATATTATGAATTTTATCAAAAAAAATTTGGGCTAAGTTATCACTGAACTTGTAAATGATATTTAAAAGTTATAAAAAAAAAAAGAAAGTAACAAATTTTTTAATGACATACAGTATTGTTTATATATATATATATTGTTGGGGGTTGGTTATACTTTTTCGCAATTCAGTGACTTGAACCAAACTTTAGGAGTGTGCAAGAATCCAAAAATTTTATTCTATGCCCAACTCTACCTCCATCGAAGTCGGAGTTTTTCAGAGTCAGAGAAAAATTGTAGAGTTCGATCGGAGTCAGAATCGGAGTTTGTAGTACATTCCGACAAAACTCCGACTCTGACTTTTATTAATTAATAATTTTATATAAATTATAAATTACATAATATATTATTATAAATCCAAAATCCTAAACCCAACCCACCAAAATATATACAAAAAATTATGAGTAGGTATATTATGAACTACATATTTGTAAGAAAATACCTTGAAAAAAAATGTTGTAAATAAAAACTGCTAGGCTGAAATATATTGTGTATACATACACAATGACAATTTTTTTTATTCTTCTCTTTACTATAATACCCTTTCCCTATTTTTATGATATTTGTATTTTGGTAGTTGTTTTTTTTTATGGGATTTGATTTTATTGATAGGCAGTTTCATTGTCTCAGAAAATTCTTTTTTTTTTTATTTATAAATTTTGAACATCTAAATCATCCATAAATAACACAAGAAACAAAACCAATGTATATTTTGAAACTAAAGTTATCATCATCTATAATGTGACATTACAATGACACATGACAGTGTAATACATTCACTAACACTTTAATTACTAACAAAAAGTTATGAATTTACATTCACAAATTCATACACAATTTAAATAATATGCATTATATAATGTGACATCCATAATATTATTTTTAATGAATGACAGTGTTTCATCATAGTATAACAATGCAAAATGGAACTAATTTTAACTAATTAATAGAGAGATTTTAGGTTAAAATTTATAATTAACATAGGGAAAAAGAATTCTAGATAGGGTCAATTATATACGAACGTAAGACAAATAAGTTATAGTTATATGAGAGAATTTTTAGGAAAGAGAAATTATAACTACGGGGAGAGATTTTAGGAAATGAAAAAAAGGTGTTTAAAATTTAAATTCATTGTTCCATTAAAATAGAAAACTCTTTATTCATTTTTTGAGGACTATGATTTATGGATGGTTAAAAACGGAAAGAATTTGAGGAAGTTTTGTTCAAATTTTAAAAAATCATGGTTTGGGGCCTTGATTAGTGGTCAGATTTTATAGAAATAATGAGTGGAATCCGATGGTTTCCAAAAAAGGGACATCGCGTATGTTTAGTTACTTATGTGAGAGGTTTTTTAACAAAAAAAAAACAGAGGACTTCTCCACAAAACTATTTAACCAAAGGACTTTTATTCAAACAAGTCTTATTTTTTTAACTTTTATATGATTTTCAACTTGTTTTAGACTCTTTTATAAAAAATTTTAAATGAGCAATGCTATATGGACTTAAAACGTGTACTTGATAATCATAACCATTAATTTTACTGTGAGTCATAACATTTATTGGACCTACTACCTATTCAATGGTTGTGATTATCAAATACATATTTTAAGTTCAAATAACATTTCTCATTCTAAATTTTTTTGAACTCATTTATAGATAATACAATTATATACAAATTTTTATATCTATATAAAAAGTAAAGTCATATATATATATATTAAATTATTATACACATGTAGTTATCAGATTGAATTTATTCTCAAATATATGTTATATTTTATTTTTTAATATGCAATAATATAATAATATTTAAACAGTCTAAATTATAAATGATCTAATCAATCTATTTAACAAAATAAAAAATAATAATGTTATAATTTATGTGTGCAAATGCCTAAAAAGGATCAGAGAGATACCTAAATAAATGACAAAATTTTTTTTTTTGGCAATTCATAAATAAATGACAGATTAGATATTCAAAAACTAATATAATAAATTAATAATTAAAATATGAATTAATTTTTTGACATCTAATTTATTATTTAATGAATTTAATTTATAAAAATATTATTTAAATTTTTTTATGTGAAACGACATACATTATTAATATATTTATTTGTGTGCGTGGGTTTGTGTTTACATTATAAAGTTTATGTGCATTGTTTGGTAATTTTTTCAATTGTTTCAATTTTCAAAATTTCGGTCCGACTCCAATTGGCGGATGTATTTCGAGTTTCCAACCCCGTCAGAGTCACTGTCCACCCCTAGCAAACTTGTTGAAAAAGAAAGTCACGAGATTCCGAATCTAGCCTGGGATCATTCTGTAATATTTAGTAAATATTAAATATTTTATACATCATTCCTTCGTTTGGAATTAACACATGATACCAAAAATTACCATTTATGCAATACTTTTATTTTGTTATTGTAAGTAAAAATAAATAATTTTTTTTTTATTTTAACGGTCAAGGGTGTTTTGGCCAGTTTTCACGTAACTCGACTAATCAATCTCCTTTCCAATCCAATCAAAGACAAATCATCCATAACAGAATTAGTACATTCACAATTAGTATATTATTTATAATTTGACCCAAAAAATTATCAACATTCTTTATTTTGTCCTACCCCACTTTTGCAATCAAACCTTTGGCTATAATGTGGGAATGTTTCATTGTGTCATCATTGTGACCTTTATCAATTTGGGAGTATTTTTATACTTGTTTATAGACAAGACCACGTACCCAATTCTATAATCACTACTTTTGAGACTTTTTTGGTCCACAAAATAGAGACGCCGACCCAGTTCTTGGGTCCTCTTGGCTTTTCATCTTAGAATATTTTTATCTCATTACACATTACTCATCTACTCCATCCATGTATGCATCAACATATCACTTATTAGTCTTGATTAAAAATAAAATTTAAATAAATTATTGTATAAAAAATTTAAAAATTAAATGAATTATTGTTGTTAAAAGATTAAAATGGTTAAAATTTAAATAAGTTATCATGGTTAAAAAATTAAAATTTAAATGAATTATTATAGTTAAAATATAAAAATATTAAATCATAATATAAATGGTCGAATCTAAACAATCTATGCCGTTATTGTGTTCTTTTCTTCTGAGATTTTCAATTTATGCAGTTATGTGTAGTTTTATGCCACTAGTGCAAAAAAGGGATAGTCTACAAGCACATATTTACAAGGTAACTTCAATCTACAAGTTGGGTAAGGCGGAGCCTGGTCTACTTGCCACTCGGCTTGGGACGTCGATAAATCCATAGAAATATGATTTAAAATGTGTCGATTGAATTGTATTAATAGTCTCTACATCGAGTTTGAATCTTACCCATTTCAAATTTATGAATTTTGAGATGCCAAAGGGGTCAGAAGAACAGATCATGGGGCTACCATGATGGAATGCCTTTAATGAGCTTAGATGTATCAAAGTGCAACCCACAATTCTCTCTCATACACGCTAAAGAAAGGTCAGTTATTNCTACATGATGGAATGCCTTTCATGAGCTTAGATGTATCAAAGTGCAACCCACAATTCTCTCTCATACACTCTAAAGAAAAGGCCAGTTACTCTTATTTTTTAAATCCGTTCGAACTCTGATAATTAGTATATAAATTTAAAAGTATAATTAATATAAACTTAAACACTCAATTAAAAAAAACACACACAAAGGCTTAACTCTCACCAGAAGATCTAAAAAATAATATAATTATATAGTCGTATCAAAACATTTGGCTTTTCTTATTCCCTCCGCAGGATCAGGATGAAGAGAAAAGAACGAAATTTCGCGGTCAGTTGATACACCGTTGCGCCAATAAGAGTACGGCCAACATAAAATAACATTATCCATCGTGGGGCATATTGCAGGTACTGTGGGGACCTCTAATCACGTTCTTTCATGGGCCCGACATGAATGAATTGGAGCATTCATTGCCTATTTTTTTGGAATAAATATTTAATATACCATTGATATTATATTATTATTTAATAATAAAAATTTATAAGTGTCAAAGATAAATTTAATTATTTTAAATTATATAAGGTTTACTTGTCTATATGTTAATTTAGTATTAAATAATGACATTAAATGATAATAAGGATACAATATTATTGTTATATTAAATATTTTGTTTTGAAGAGGGCTGTGTCTTTTTTGCCAGCCCAATCAAAATTGGGCCGACTGGTCACTCAGAAGTAATAAACTTGGACCCACCAAGAAGGAACGACGAAGGAGATTATTTTTTGTTTTTCTGCCACTCTTTTGGGCTGGGAGAGGAGAGATGATTATGTAAGTGATGGATATCAGTGTTGATAGGTAATTGAACATACATAAATACATAATGAGTAGTTTAAGTGGGAATAAGATTAATCATAAATTTAGACGTTTTGAGTTTGAATATTAATAATTCTATAGGATTAGATCATGAAAAATATTAAATATATTTTATTAAAATGGTTAAAATTTAAATAACTTATCATGGTTAAAAAATAAAAATTTAAATGAATTATTGTAATTAAAATGTAAAAATATTACATCGTAATATAAATGGACGGATCTAAACAATCTATGCCGTTATTGTGTTTTTTTCTAAGTAAAGAGTTTAAGCAACTAAAGTAAAAAAACTCTCTGTTTTATAATTATAGATTGTCTTTTCTTTTCTTTTCTTCCGACATTTTCAATTTATCTAATTATGTGACGTTTTATGCACTAGTGTAATATTTAAAAAACTACTCTATTCTTTCATACAAACGATCAATTGTAATCCCTGTAATTGTAACTCTATCTTATTTTCTAAGCAATAAAAAACCTTCTAAGAAATAAGAGATTCCATTAGAGTGGACTAGTCAAACTTTTCAGTTGTTAAACTACTGTAATCTGTGTTCTAACTTGTTTCTTAGTTCATATCCCTATTTTATGGTTATTATTTCATTTTACAGAGCTGTCAAACTCAGCCATAGGATATTTTCATCCTCACTGTTAATTCATACACCATTGTTCATATGCCTTGAGCTCTTTAGTTCAAGCACTCACCTCACATTTTGAGATTATACATCATCAGTTGGCATTGTTTGTGACAATCGATTTTCATCGTTTCCTTTGAAACCTCTCTTCTCTGTTTACTTGATAGTCCTAACTTAAAGCATGAGCCAGATTCCAATAAACTTGTAATGCTCTAAAATCTACCCTGGAAGATATTACTATCTAGTAGCTATTTAATCATGAGATCAACTAACAATAACTATTAAATAATAAATAATTCATCCATCTGACAAATAATAAATACTAAAGTCAATAAAATATTATAATTTTTCCAACTTATAATTCAAAACCAAATAGTATCTAGTTGCGGAATAATTAAAACTAGATGAAACATTGTTTTATTGAAATCTCTCAAACTCTAAACCAAAAAATAAATTACTCTATTCTTTTAAGACAAGGTTCACATTTTGATCGTCCAACGGTTCATAATCAATCTGCTCATCTCCAATGCCAAAATTATAGGTGTGTGGTTGTAAGGGGTGAGCAAAATTCCATAGGAAATCCCTCTTAAATCCTAACAAAATTTTAAAATAACATAAAGAAGTTAAGTCTCTTTTAAAAAATAACATATATAAATTTTTTAAAGTAGAACCATGACAGTTGTAATGATATCAAATGTATAGAATAAAATAAATTAATGACAAGAATAAACTTACAAGAAATTAAAGTAATCAATAAATAACTCAGTAGTGTCATATCACATTCTCCTGTTAGTTGGGTTTCAGCAATTTATACAACAAATCTATCTCGTACACACACCGCAATCACACAATCTCAATCATTCCTCGCATGCAAAATCACAAACCACTTCAGGGAAGGGCATATCCGTCTCCCACGACATTGGTATACCATAAAGGGCATATACTTTTCATGAAAGGTATACCATTCCTCAGTATCGAACCGAAGTGAACAATAGTAGTTGTTTTCACAAACAACAATTCACTATAAGTGTTAAGATATCATCTTACTCCTATTGAGATAGACTAACCTCTAACACTCTACAGTAGCCCTTAAAGGTAATTTAAATCTATCACAGCCAAACCATACAATAGATGATATCACAATTTTCTCAACAACCACAATCTTAACTAATCATAATTTTTATAAAAACTTAAGTATCACAATTGCACAATTCTCAATATACTAAAGTAATAAAGATATTAAAATATGCAAAAGATCATATCAAGAAAACTTTTACAATTTCAATATCTAAATTCTAGAATTTTGCCAAAAATCATAATTTCTTGGAACAAAAACAAGTAGTTGATTAAAAACCTAATTTAATCAATAATAGGAATTTTAGAATTCAAGAATCAATAGATCTTCCACTTAAAACATGTGTTTAGGAAAAATTAGGGTTTTGAAAATTCAAGAACAATGTTTTTTGAACGCAAGACATGTATCTACTTGAAAACCACATGTTACTCGAAAAGAAATCGAGAACGAATAGTAGATTAATCAAAAGAAACTAAGAATGAAAAATTATATAATCTAGAAGATTTAAAACATACATAACTATAACCTAAGTCTCAATGAAAGAACTTGAGAAAAATTCCCTACCTCAATCCAATGTTTGAAGATAGCTCTAGCGTGTTTGAATCAATCTCAATGCGAGAGTCCCTTCGAATCTTGTGTTTTCTTATTCTTTCTCACTCTCTAGGATTGTCTAGGGTTGAAAACTAATGAAACATGGTTAAAGGGACGTCCTTATGGTATTTATAGGGTGAAAAATGGAAAAAAAAATCTTAAAACTAATTGAGGCCATTTTTAGGGTGACATCTGGACGGTGCCAAGTCATTGTTTTTGATGAAAAAGAAGGTTTCATGATAGGGAGTACCGTCCAGATGGTGCTTGGGGCGTTCGAACGGTACCAGCTTTCTAGAGCAATTTTCACCTATTTGAAAGTTGATTCAGAAAAATTTTGTGAAATACATTTTTGTAGTCCTTGAAGTCAAGTTTTTACTGTCTAAAAATCAGCTCAATCGGAGTTCAGAGTAAAAATTTATGACTAAAATACTAAGGTAGTGTCAAATTTTTTCCTACCCGAATTTTTTTTAAAATGCACTTTAACTCCAAGATACTTCCTAACTTCTAATACACCTCATATTACATCTCCCATGGTTTGCAGAACTTTCCAAATTCAATAGAGGCCTTATTGTGACCTAAAATTATTTAAAAACATACCTAACCGCCATTTTCAAGCTTAAACACTTTTGAAATTAAATTTAACTCGAAAGTCAATTTGTCCGAAACTCAAACTTCATGATCAATCTTTTAACAATAATTCAAGGTTTCTATAATCCTTTTATTCTTTATAAGAGAAATATTAATATAATATTATTCTTATTTAATTCTAGTATAAAGTCTTACAAGACTAGTGAACCCACTTCTCAGAGAAGAAGTAAAAACCCACCAACAGACTCTCCTCCACCTTTTTAGGCAAAATGAGGAATTAGTCGTTCTTATTCAAGCCCAAAATCCTCAACCAGCACAAAAAAAATCCCCCAAAGCCAATTCAGAATACCTTGAATCCTATGAATCCCCAGAATCTTCTGAATACTCAAAACCCTTTGAATGGCGTAATAGAGGACCACCATAACCAATCGGGAGAAAACCTTAGGTGCTAGCCATTGAGGAAGGAAAATAATGATGAGGCACAGAACATAACTATAGGGAAGAGAAGAAGAAATCAATAACCTCTTCCCCTGCAGAACACCATGGATCAATTTTGGGAAGAGCATTTCAAAGAAATCCCATTCGAGCTGGGAAACATGAAGGAGATCATGAAAAATCAAGTTTTAGTCACCATGAAAGCTCTGGTTCAACAAACAGAATCACCCTTCACGATAGAGGTTATGTATATTCCCCTTCCACCTAAGTTCAAAATGCCCTAGATCGATGCATTTGAAGGTACCAAGGACCTCGTGGACCACCTTAATTCATATAAAAACCAAATAGAACTCCACGTGTACCAATGCTTTGTTCGTTGTCAACATTTTGCTATCACTCTAAAGGGCTTAGCTCTTACTTGGTTCAACAAACTAGCAC
>CAUOFW020004392.1:338989-368130 GCA_963454935.2 Ilex paraguariensis
GGTCAAGGGAAAATACATAGTTGTCAAAAACAAGACCAGAGGATAGTCCACAAGATGACCAAATAAAACTATAAAAAGTCAACAAAATTAATGGTTTCTATATGTATGATAGTGAGATGTGCTACAGGTTGTAACACATCCGACATTGATGTATAAAAGATCCATATGAAGGAGAACACATTAAACCAAGTAGATGAACCTTCAACAAGAAATGTGTGAGGCGGGCCAAGGGGCAACACATCGATAACACAATTGACATACATTAACATATTTTAAGCAAGCACGAACTCACACATACAGATCATCAAGGAATTACTGCTATACTGAATTCCCAAGCAAAAGCAATTTTGTGCAACAGTTAAAAGCCAAGCGAGCTGTAAGATGATAATAAACTTTCTTCCCCTTCTCTTCAAAACTATTTCAAAAAGAAGGAAAAACATATCTTGAACCAAATATATTTGAGAAGAAAAATCCAGTCATTGATTTATAAATTCAAGCAAAAAACTCAGCTAGAGATGTACATAAACACCATAAACCCCATCCGTGGTCCCAACCTACAATCAACAAAGCCATAGTCATCACATAGTCTGTAGCTGTCCAGAACGTTCTCCAAAATCATTTAGCAGGTGTTTAAACATCATTTATCCTCTTCACAACAATTTATGTCTACTGGATTCCACTTACAAGTCTCAAGGCATGAAGCATAAATGTTATTTGCATGCAATATATAAAACACAACAACAATGGACTAATGTCCCAAAAAAGCGAAACAAGGTTTGGATTAATTAGCCAATTTAGTAAAAGCTTAAACAGCACATAAAATTAAGTCACAAGAAAACAGACACATTAGGTTATTATTACACCATCACTACGACATAGTTTTCATCCAAAAGGCCAACAGGACAACAGTCTAAAATACTTTCAGTTCTTTTAAGGCCAAAATAGATGTCAAGTATTATTACACCATCACTACAACATAATTTTCATCCAAAAAGGCCAACAGGACAACAGTCTAAAATACTTTCAGTTCTTTTAAGCCCAAAATAGATGTCAAGTACAATCAACAGAAAATAATTATCATATGGGTCTTCTTTTTCTTCTTTTTTCTCCTCCTCCTACTACCTCCGGGGGAGTTCGGGTGAGGAAAGGACAAGAAACTGTTTTAGTTATTGTTAGGCAGCATCCTTACGAGGCTCTACTTGACTAGCAACTCTTTACACAAATGTCAATGTTGGCAACTCTTTGCACAGACAAGATCCTAGGAGGAAAACGCACCAACTCAATCATCTTACAGTATTCCAAAAAAAAAAAGATCAATGTGAAGCATGCGAGCTAAATAAAATGCATATGTGATAGCAGAGGGTCAAAATAGCTTATTAAAAAGTAAAGTGTCTGCTAAAATGTGTAGGACAATAACTAAACCGAAGCACAATTCATGATCGCCAACTTATGAAGTCACGTTGAAGTTTATTATCTTTTTAAAGTAGATGCTAAAAAACCAGCTCAATAAGTGAGTAGAAGGATCATACTTATAACTTGGTTTTGGCCATTTCTTTTTGTCACAAAACTCATGTAACTTTTGTTTTGCTCCTTCAATATCATTTGTTCCATTTAAGTCAACATAAAGGTCTAAAGCCATTTTGTCGTTGGTTGTGGGATATGACAACTTCTTCAAAGCTGCCTTCGCTGCATGAAGCTTTGCATTTTCTTTCTGTTCTGAGCAACCCGAGGCGATAAATGTCCCATCGACGTAAACACTAGCAATGTTTTTCTCCCCTTTCCTCCAATGCCTTATATCAACCTGCTTTCCATCCTTTTGGCATAGCTCAAAAAGCATTGTCACAGGTTGCGGTTGTTGCTGGAGTACATCAAGTGTCACGATGGGTTCTAATAAATCTCTGAAAATCTGAATCAAGCAAAAATAGATCGATGCTTATCAAAAAAATGAAGCAAAAGTAAACTAAAAATCATGATTCACAAATTGAAGTTTGTTCTGAAGAACATTCCAAAACCAACCCTCCCCTTGAATTGCCAAGATTTTGGATGATTATGGACAGAACAAAATTTCTGCAATTTCTGATTATTCAAGTAACATTCAGCCAAACATGCAACTAATCGTCATAAATCCAAGCTACAAAAACAAATCTCAAGAAAAAAGAAATCTTTCTACATTCCACAAATCATATCTGAATCTGAAATTCCCTTATCCACAATAACATAATACTTTTTACTTCAAATGTGAGCACACTCGTTATCAAGCTCAGATTAAATTTCAGCAAATACCACAGACAAACCACAAAGAAAAGAAAAACTCACCACCCACAAAGCTTTCAAATCAAATCCACAATCAACATATACAGCAGCCGCCACAGACTCCACAATGTCCGCAAGAATTTTCGGCGCCTTGACCGCCCCACCGTACACCTCTGTCTCATCTTCTCCCTCAACCGATATAGCGAAATCTCTGACCTAAAATTGATCCAAAAACACCAAATCAGAAACTAAACTCAGTATACACACATACCACTAAATTCTCAATATGTACCTTCTCATCAAGAGCGCTGGCATTATGGCGGACATATCTGTACAACCCGTGTCGGACTGCGACCCGAGCGAGCTTCTCGGTACTGATATTGGCAGCGCGGAGGAGAGAGAGTAGGCCAGGCTCAAGGTCGGGGTAGGCTAAGAACACATAATTGGAAATCGCGAGACCCAAAGCGGCGTCGCCGACGAACTCGAGGCGTTGGTAAGAGGTGGAATCGGTGAAAGAGGAGTGAGTTAAGGCATCTTCTGCCAATTTTTTGTTCTTAAATGTGTAATTTAGAAGTTTTTCAACTGCCCGAATAGATGAAGCCATGTCCATGCAATCTTGAGCTTCGTCGTCGTTGCCTCCGGTGCCGGCGCAGGTGTACGTCATGATCTCGTAGCCGTCGGGTGTGACCATGTAGAATTTCTTACTTGAATCGGAGGGTTTTGGAGAGAGAAACCAGAGAGAGAAACCAGAGAGAGAAAGAAGTGGCAAAGTGAAGACTTCGTGCTCTTACGGTGGTGGTTCTTGATTGTGTAAAGGTATTCAAATTTATAATACATTATATCAAAAAGGTAATAATGGGGTGCAGCTCCTCTGTTGTGAGAAGAAGAAAATTTAAAAATGACATGATATATGAGTCAAAATAAAATTAGACACGAATAATATAATTAGTAGATAATCTAAAAATATATATATATATTTTTTTATATTCTATCAAATGAAATGTTACAAAATTTAAAAAAAATTATTAACACAATACATATAAAAAATAACATAATTCTAAATAATACTGCACAAAAATAACACAAAACAATACGATTAATGCCCTTAATAAACCAATAGGCCTCCATTGATGATCCCCTACAAGTTCACAAACAAAGAACTTGTTTGCTTCAAAACTAGTTCGCGTTACGGCCAAGATTTTGCTACTTCCAGTAGACTTTTAACCAGCCAAAACCACGATTTTGCGACTTTTTTCACCGTATTATTTTATAATAATACTGCACTCTTATCGTATTTCTCAAACTATAAAACTCTCTGTAAGAACAAAGTTTTCTTATTAAAAACTTGTTTTCTTTTGCATTGAAAAAAGTGAATTTATCACGCTTGCATAAAAATAAAGATTGTTTGAGAAATAAATTTGAAAGTTCTAAATTTCGACAAATAAATTTTAAAAATTACGGTAAATTGGTACACAACTCAGTTTAGTGGCCCATGTATGGTGTGTAAATTTTTTTTTTTTTTTTTTAAAATAAGAAAAAGTTGGTGACAAAATAGAACGTCCAAAGACCACCTCAATAATCTCTCACCGGTAAAATCATGAAGCCCTTAACCACATCCGTTACTCTTCTCAAGAACGAATTTAATTAGGCTAACATAATAATTAATTACTGAATCCCAATATAAATTCCAAGACTCGAACCTGAACAAATATTCAGCTGGTACCCCCTGAACCACTCCATTCGGTGATTGTACTGTGTGTAATCTTTAATTGTCGGAAGACACTTTTTTGTTGAAACAGCTGATGTTCACCAAGGAAGAGAATGGGAGGAGGAGACTATGTCAAAACCAGCACTTGGCTGCTTTAGGGTCCTTAACATTAAATAACATAGGGAGCAGCTCCAATCTCTCTTCTTGCTCTTACTTTGAGCTTAGGTTCCATAGCTTTATATTACAAAGTAACTAGATATTGAAATACATAACAGCCTCCAAGGTTTAAAGGTTCAGAAACTATAATTGAAAACAACATAAATACCCTAGAGATTTGAGATTAAAAACGGTGTATATGACATAACTGGAGTTGCAATCTCTTTCCAGAGATTTCAAAGAGACAAACAAAGCTCAAGGTCAGTTCACCAGCATATGATCAAATCCTCCCCCTGCCTGCAGACCAACCCGAGGCCCTTGGACGTTGTGAAGCAATTGCTGTAGCCACCTCCTTGTGGTTGGATCTTCCTGAAAACGTAAAGATGAACAGCATTTTAAATGGCACTCACCAAATCAAAATAAAAAAGTGTAAATGACTTGATGAACATGTCAGATGTCATCAATTTAACCTAACCATATAACAGACTAAACTAGAAGCCAGAATGTCTAATCAATTTCACTAATTTGAATCTCACAGAGGAACAGTCACACCACCGCATTCATTTTCCACAGATGCTATGGAGAGACAAACTAAGTTCAATTCCACTGAAATCTGAAATAAGAAGAATAACTTCATCTTGTATCAAGTCACAAACGTAACTTAGACCATCTCTAATGAAGACCCATACCCTTACCCAAATTTGAGTAAAAAAGGGGTAAAAGGTTTGATTTGGTATAGAAATACAAAAACTCAAATTTAAAAGAAGAGAAACCCAAATTTAAATAAGAAATTGAGGACAAACTCAAATTTAAAAGAGGATAAAGTATGACTATTGGATCTTTAAAGGACGGTGAAATCTCAACATTAAAGATTTGGTTATGAATTTGAGTCTTCCTTGATTTGAAAAAAAAAAAAGCCTCCCTTAATTTGATATGGGTATGGGTCTAGCATTGGAGGAGGTTTTATAAGAGTTTTTTACCCAAATTTAAATTTGGGTTTAAAGCAAGGTAAGGATCGGAGATGCTCACCAAGTCCCAGACTTGGCCTGATGCCCTGCTCTAGTGAAAAAAGTTGGTTTCCGGACATTAGGGACCCGAGGGGCTCCAGACAAGGAATATAAGTATCACTACATAAGTTTCAACCACTACTTACACGAAGACAACTACCAAAGGTGGCATCTCGTAGCATGTCTGGAAGGCAGCTTCTTAATGCATCACAAGCCCTGCATGCAAAAGATCATATATCATGACCTTTTAGATGTGGTATGCGTGTAGAGAAGTACAATTGTTTCAACTTGACCAACCTTGGATTATCTGACAAACGAAGGTAACAACGAATAATATGTTTCAGAAGCCGTGATGAGGGTTGTTCTGCAAGTGCACCAACCATATTCCCCAATACTCGACCAACTGCAAAAAATCGCTCTGCGGTGGTACATATATAATCCAACCCAACATCATCCAACAGAATTTTTTGAACAATAAATGTGGCCACCTGCCAGCATAAAACCATTTGTCAGACTTGTATTGTAAACTCAATTACAAAACTGGAGATATTCATAAAGATGGAACCAAAAGTTCCACAAAAGGAAAGATTGGGAACTCTTCTAAATTAAAAGATACCCAAATCTCAATTGAAAAAGAAAAAATTGAGGAAACCAATGGTAAGAAGAGAAATTCCAGCTGCAGGAAATCGATCATTTCAATTAATCCATCATAGTCAGTTTACCAGTGAACACACATTCGTGTATTCCATGCACATGTGGAGTCCACTGCTCACCTACTTGGCTCAAAACATGCATCTATAGCATGGGGAGCAACAACAGAGTATAAAAGGAACCAATAAGACGGAGGAATATCTGTTCAGATACCCAATGCAACCCCATGATGAAGTCTAACAGACTTTAAATTAGCCAATAGTTACAAAAGTAATGCTCGATATATACAAAATTTCACTATGATACATACACCCATGGCTGAAAATTTACACAAAAGCCATGAGAAACCCAACACCGAGTTCACCACCCTCTTGAAAACCAATCACTTTGTGTGATTCAAGAGAAGAATGCTTCAGTTGATACTTTTTCAGAGTCAGACATTCATTATATCGCACAACCATAGATTCCAATAGTAATGGAAACTAATATTACATCTACGGTACTTGTAACCCACTCATCATCTCCATAAAGAGTTTATAAAAAAAAAAAAACAAATCTAACCCATTCTTTGAGTTGAACCACATATGGAACTTTCTCATAGAAGAATCAATTTCTGAAATTAGTGATTTTCGATGTGTTAGGCCTAAATCTGCAGTAGATTCACATAAGCAGAAAATTCACTGCCACAATTGTTGAAAATAAACAGAAACTAGATGAAGACGAATGCATTCAGAAGAAACTCAACTGTTTTTGACAACTCACTGCCCATCTCCATTGTGCGCAGGCAGAGGGGAATTATTTCTGTTGAGAGAAGGAAACTAATAACTTCTGTATCATCAACCTATAAAAGAAGAGTATCAAATCTCTCAGTTTTAGGATCACACAAACCCAATGATACTGATGAACAAGATATAGACCTTGGTACCACCACAAGCATCTAAAGAATATTACAGGTACTACAAGAGGGAATGGTATATTACTCCATACTGAATGCAACATGTGAAAGCATATATTACGTGTGTTTGGCATCCTAGTCTCTCTCAAGTAATGAATGATTGTAATGTTCATGAGGCCAATAGATGCTTCACACTACCCACAGTGGGGAAAACTAGAATATGCAGGAACATAAACCACAAAAAAGACTACAGTACCTTCACCAGGGCACCAATGACACCTAAACTAGTAAGCCTCAGGTACTCAAAAGGCCTTGATTTGCTGGTTGTATTGAGAAAGGGGTATAGATACAAAGGAATATGAGCTGCAAAGGTGAAAAAACCAGTTAGAACAATACCATTAGTTTTCAATAGACTTCTGAAAATAAATCCACAATGAGAAGAACTAGCCACTGAAAGAATAGTCTCTATCTGTTGGCTTAGGTTTCTGAAGATTAAAGAAACATTTGTGGATTGGACAAGATACCCATGCAAATAAAATCAGCTCTATAAACTACAAAGCATTGCCCTCTGTAAAATAATTTCAATTATAGTCTCAAGTCGAATCAAAACTGTCAGTAATCCTGACTTGTAATGGTGAAACTGCCAGTTTGTCTTCAACAACAACAAAAAAGGTTTAAAATGCAGGACCGAAATTTAATTGAAAACAGAAAAAATTTGAAACCTGCTTTAGTCTAATTACATGCATGATGATCCAGTAACATAAGAGAAAAAAAATAGTAGCATCCATGAAATAAGTTTTTGATTGGTTGTAATGAAAGACTCTTCTTTCAAACGAATTTGAATTTCTGAAAATTCTTTTATATTTGTAGAACACACTTCATTTCTTGGTGTAAAAAAAGGATATGTGGTATAAAAATAGACGATCTATTCTCTCTCTTTTTTTTTTCCCCAAAAATTGATCTTGGAGCTTTTATGCATCATACTCTACTACAATTCATCAGGCTATGCAGTGCACTATGAGACCCATCAATACTATAAGCACTATATCAGCAAAACAGAAATTTTCCCTTTAAAATGTCATGCTCAAATTGGTGAAGCTAACAAAGCCTTGCTTTATCAATAGAACAAGAGATTTACCATTAAGGAACAACATTCTTGTGTCTGCGTGAGAGGCTACACACTGCAAAAATATGTAAAATAAGGATATCCCATTAGAAAAACTTCAAAACAAGGCAGAAGAAAATAAACATTAGAATAAAAAAACGATTACATCGATTACAGGCCTGGCCAGAAATTTCAAATGCAAGTGGCATGAAAATAGCACAGAATGACCTTATGACCCCAAATGCAAAAAGCCAATGCTTCTTAAATAATGACTTCAATAAAAATTACTCCAAGAAAATGGCGCTTGAGGTGGAAAGGGCAAACTCAGAACATAAAGACACTAGAAAATACTGCCCTCATGCAAGAAAGGGCTGTATTAACACCACAACGAGTAACGTTATTTTCAAATAAATTTCACCCTATTCGACAAGCTAGGATTACTTCTAGAGTCTTCCTAATGTTCTAATATGCTCTGGTTTTGTTTTCTTTCTTCTTGTTTGTTGGGAAACTTGATTCTAAAATATGTATATCTAAGAGAGCAACTTTACAAAACATTGAGGCAACAAAGAGATGACCGACTGATCCTTCAAGCAAAGACAATGATGTCTGACCCACACTAAAGGTGAATAACTTAATTATGTGTTTATGATGCATACTATCTCCTTCCTGTATGATAGGCAATAGCCCGCTGAATAAAATTTTGACGAACCTGAAACTAACTCTGCAGCTTGCTAGAGGCTCTAACAATCAAGGTGAATCACCAAAAAAACCTTTAATATCACCCGCTTCCACCTAGTTTTTCTTTATATTATAATTTCACTTCTCCACAACACACACGCGGTCGCGCAGAGAGAGAGAGAGACCCATGCAAATACCACAACAAGAAGCTGGTTTATCAACTCCTTTTTTTTAATAAGATGTTTTATCAACTCCTTTAATTTCAAGGGTCATGATAGGTGAACCTCTTTCACTAACACAAACTACTTGTCTCAATGCAACATTGGAAACAATATTCCTGTCAAAACACATGCAGACATGCAAAGGAGCAAAACAACATATGAAAGAAATATATGTTGCCAGTGAAATAATTTTTTTTTTGGCTTCGGGCAAAGATGCAGTGATAACACAGGAAAACACCATTCCCTTATACCCAATTTTCCTCATGCCATGTATAATAGTTCTATTCGAAAAAGCAATGCAGCTAACTTCCAACGAAGGCACTATACAGTGATAAGCATAGAGACAATTAGTAAACGTAACTGAATAATAATTCTTTGGCATAAGACCTAAAACTGAAAGCTAAACATAATACCTGAAGAAGGGCAAGTGCATTGCAAACTCTGTTTGATTGCGCGGGAGTCAGGTTTGGTGGGGATAAAACAGGATAGATTGAAACTATCTCCTGCAAGTTGCAAGGAACTTCATCTATCACTAGCTAAGACAAGGTAAAACAGCATAGGGAACCCGTCCATGAATAATTAAAAGAGAACAACCAAATTAATTTATTTTCTTAATGATATAGGTAAAATCACGTGACCCAAGTGAAATCCCATTATACATGGATTTATAGGGATACAATTTTGTTCTCATGATTTCAGTTTATTTGGATATCTCTATATATCCTGATCATCAGATATAGCTTAGAATGTATCAGATTTTAACTTTGCCCAATATTTAGAAAAGATTTTCTCAGCTATCAGGGTGTTGTTGACGCCAAGGACATTTTATCAAAGTTTGCATATAGATTATTGCATTTTGAATTTTATCATTCTAAATTTTGAGAATTGGTCTTATGGAACGATTGACCAAGTTCTGCCTGTTCATAAAGCTTGTCATGTACTTAAGGCCAGACCAAAAAGATCCAGAATCTGAGAAGCAAGCCCGGGATAAAAGTGGCTATCATGAATCAGGCTGAGCTGATATCCACATACACCGTTGGTCTTTTGGCTGACAACAGTGTTGCTCCACTTGCCTGACCCAATAAAAGAAAAATGTGTGTAGTTTTTCTAAGACCTATGATATCTCCAAGGAACACAATGAGAGTAATCACTTTTTGTCGTTCACCATAATAACCTATATTCCCTCACACTCTTCTGCTGCTGCTTATCCAAGCACAACCCTTGATTTGTGACATCATCACTATGCAATGCATCTAAAAGTTAGGCTTATGATGAGTTTAAATAATAAAAGAGGAAGTAAGTGACTTGACAACAAGAAAGAGCCAAAAAGTTCTTTGACAAGCTCGTACACATTAGCTGGTGCTTAAGGAAGAAAATATACAAATTATTGTAAACCAATGGCAGAAAAACAAAGGGTTGAGAACAACATGAAGCATACCTGTAAGAGTGCAGCAATAGTACCAAAAGAATTCCACAACAGTGGAGCCAAATCTTGAAAGAGTTCTCTCTTCTACAGATAAAAACACAAAACAAGTTTATTAGGCAACACGAATGAGTCAAGGAAGGAGGCAATTCCTGAAATATTTCCTTTTGGGTAAAATACACTTTTAGCCCCCAAAGTATGTATGTTGAATCTATTTGGTCTCATATCTTTCAATTGTGTGTATTTAGTTCCTAATTTGTATCTATGTGAACTAATCTCAAATGTCCCTCAAAAAATTGTTAACACTTTGGTCATGCACCAAACACGTGAGACCAAACACTAATGCTATTGGGACATAATTGAAAGACATAATTTGGAGATATAATGAGTTATCACCAATGAAATGACAGTGAAATGTATTTAATGATGGTCCCATTGTAGCATTAATAAATCCATTATCATATCATTAGTGACAACTTATTATGTCCTCAAATTATGTCCATAAATTATGTCTCAATAGCATTGCTCGAGACCAAATAGCCACAAGAATATTACGGACTAAATAAACACAAAATTAGACACTACGTGACCAGAACAGTCACAATTTTCGGACCAACGTTTGGAATTGGACCACTTAGATATAAATTAGAAATGTTAGAAACCAAATAGACACAATTAAAAGATTAAGGACCAAACTAAAAGTGTATTTTACCCTTTCCTTTTTCTTAAAAAATAAAAGCACAACTGAAGCTATAAACTGCCAAAACATGATTAAGGCCTAATTTTTCCCAATTATCACACCTCCAACTCAAGAACTCCATTAGATATCAAAACCTTCTACATGCAAAGTGATTGATCACAGTACAAACTACACAAATTAATACTGTACAAATAATGGTAGAGAATGCGTGTATATATATATACCTTGGAGAGCTCAAGAAGAGCGTTTTCTCTGAGATCAGGGTTGCTGAGATCGAGCACTAGCTGCTCGGCCGATTGCATTTTCCGATCCTTGTTCGCGTGAGCTCCGACACCGTTCGTCGGAACCGAGCCTGGTCCTCCGAAGGCGGCGCTCATTGAGAGTGATTGAGGTAAATTAGCCATTGTAGCCTGAATCAAATTTCTCTCTCTCTCTTCTTTCACTCACTTTCCTTAACTCACTCCCTTGCCTCTCGGTTCAGAGAAGGAAAGTAAGGACGAGGCGGTTACGACTTGCAACACGTGCTTTTCATGCGCGGTGCCATTGCACATTTGTAAGACGCGTGTGTATGAATATTTGGCTTTCAATAAATTACATTTTATACCCAAGAAATATGGTCCTTCTTTCGATTTTGTCTACCTAATTTTTTATTAATTATAACCTTATTTTGAATATAGTATTTCCATCTACATGTATTAGATTTTTTGTAATGGAATAGCATCACGTGATTAAGGGTGTTAACCATGTTAGATTAAGTGGGTCCGAGTTGAGTTTAATTGAGTCCATGTGAAAAAACATTTGACCCGTGTACGATTTGTTTAATTAAACTTGAAAAAATTTATAAATTAAATACGATTCATTTAGTAAAATAGATTATCCAATATGATTCGTTTTAACCTGTTTAATAATTTATTATTAAACTTTTTTTAACTGATCTAATTATTAAACCACATAAGTTATTATGATGATCTTTTTTGAATAATTATCAAATTATTATTATATTAATTTTATTTAAAAAAATGATAAACGTGTTAATATATCTCACAGATTATTAAATGGGTCAAGTGGGTCCACTCGTTAGACCTCACCCAAATTCTCTTAATTCTGTGTTGATTTGTGTTGTACCACATTTTGACAAACCTACACATGACGCATATGTGACAGACCAGGGAAATTTCTGATCAAATGTGATTTATTGATTTTTAATACTGACTTTTAGCTTTCTATGTTATGTATAGTTTTTATCACTTAAACAAATTTATTTCAAATAAAAAAAAAGAAAAAAAATTTCCCTCCAAGAGTTCTGGAATCTAAGAGTCTGTTTGGTTTGCATATCAAAAAAAGGTATCTGAAAATTATTTTTGACAAGAGTTTTGATAAAGCATTTTTAAAAAAATTTAGATTGCAAAATCTGTTTAGTTATATTTTTTGAAAATAATTTTAAAGAACAAAAAATAATAAAACTTGTTTGGACAATAATCCATAAACCCAATTTTTAACTTATCACTTCTGATAAAAAAAAAACTTATCACTTCACTCAATTATTCACGTCCATCGCCTTCTCACACAGCAAAAACAAATACACAAATAGATATATATATACATACACACACATCACACAATATATGTGTGTGTGTGTGTACACAAATCTGTACATATACTATACAGATTTGTTGCGCAAAGAGAGAGAGAAAGGAGATGAGTTCTCACACACACACACTCACATAGACGCGTAGTGGTGAAGATGAATAGTCTGAAGTTGGATTAGAGAGAGGGAGGGAGAGTGGAAAGTTGTGAAAGAGACAGAGCGCAGTGGAGAAGATGAATAGTCAGGTCACCATTTTTTGTCTCCAATGAAACTCGAAGGGGAGACCTTATTAATTTGGAGATAAGTGTTTCCTGTGTTTTCATTTTATCTTAGAAAACAATAAAAATACAATTTTGTTGTTCTTTAAAATTACCTCTTAATTCCGAAAGTTTCTTAAAAATTGGAGACCAAAAAATCTAAACAAACAAGTTTTTGGTGTTTTTAAAATTTTGAGAACAAAAAAAAATTTCAAAAAGCAAACCAAACACTCCCTAGATTTTTGCAAATGATCAAAATATCATTTCGGCACATTATTTCGGTTACTTAAGAAATGAAAATATTTCAAAAATATTTCAAAAACATAATAAAAAGGAAAAAAAAATTAGAAATATATTTTCAAAACATTAGTTTAAATATATCTAAACATTTTGAAATACCTCAAAATATTTTAAAACATTTGTAGAAACATGCTGAAACATCTCGAAATAACTCAAAATATCTTGAAATACTTCGAAATATCTCAAAGCACAAGAATTTTGATTCAATCAATGATTTGTTTCGATCGCCTTAGAAATGCCAAAATTTCAAAACAATATTTTAATCTTTAACTTTTTCCGATGATGAATTGGAACACCGAATATGAGCTGGACGCTTGAACTAAAGGATTCAAGGCTACTACGGGTGATGCTCTCGTGATGACACAAGTGTTGCAATAGGAAATAAGAATGGAGATGAGTTAAGAAGAAAATAATTAAGTAGAAATTGTACTGGTTTCCCCGACTGAAGTTTAGTTAATTTACTCTAAAAGATTCTCTTGCTCTTTGGGGCTATGAGGAAGACATGTTACAATTTGTAGTTAGATTTTTCTCTCCTCCTCATGGAGAAGGTGATGTTGTCATCATTAAATGGTCCCGATTTATTAGAATTTCGTTAGAAAAAATTTGACCACTTGAACCTATATTCCTTAGATTGTTAGAAATTATATTCTCTAGGTTGTTAGAAACAACATTTTCCATAAATAACATGGCCTTCAAGGATATGTCTAGGTGGCAATATGACGTGTCTTCCATCTTGAGCCCATGGCGACCTTACATCATCTTGAAGCGGCTAGCTCATCCGCCTAAGACGGGATCTCTTATTGAGCACAACTCCTTTTCTTGTTGAGCTTAGCATGATCGACTATTCTAGTCAGTGACTGATTCTAAACTTGGGGCATTACCAGATTCAGGGTATCGTCAGCCGATAGTTATTTAATTTTTTTTCAATAATAAATCATTCAACATGTGATGTTGAGAATTCTTAGAGGCAAATAAGATTTGTTTGAATAAATAAAAGCGTGATGATTTCTATGTTATGACAAACACACTAAACCACTAAGCACCACACCCCAACATTGTCTAAGAAGGCCCTCAAAGTGAACACCCCTCAAAGGCCCTCAAACATAAGGTTACTAAAAAGGTGCATAAAATATTGTATAGTAGGCATCATTGGTCTCTCTCTCACATACACACACGTTCTCCCTTTAATTATGTTTTTGTCCCCGTAGTAAATTAAAGTACCAATCAAGCCATTTATTTTTTAGTGAAATTTGGGGTTGAGTCCTCCTTAATGAATTTATAATGACTTAAATCTGTCAATGAAACTTATTTGATGACAAGTCTGTTTTTATCTTAATAATAAGTACTTAAGTCCACTATTTGTTATTATGTTCAGTTATATAAAATTAGAAACCTCGAAGACGTTGAAAGTAGATTTAAATTGATTTCTTAAATTGAGAATTATTATTCCTTAATTCACTCCAAAATTGAAATTGAAATTCAAATTCATATACTCTTTCTCTCTCTCTCTACGATATATCATTACTCCAGTGTACTCTTCCTCTTTAAAACTCTTTTATTCTATAGAAAAAGAAAATGAAGTAGAACACAAGGCTTATTCGCCAAGTTCGCCGAGAAGAGGAACATCGAAGACCTTGTGTTGAACGTCGGCATTGGTGGCGGTGGCGGTGCTGCTGCTCCTGAGAACTAAAGATGACAAAGCTGATGAAGAAGAAAATGAGGACGCAATCGAAGGTCAATGTGTTATTGCTTTGATCCCTATTTTTTTTTGGGTAAATAATCCCCAATTTTATTCAATATTTCATGTTACTATGTTTTTTGTTGACTATATTACTATTTTTTTCTAATTGACCATGTTACTATTTTCTTTTTATGTTACTATTTTTATTAAGTATTTTACTACTTTTTCATATTACTTTTTTGGATGCTGAACAATTGGAGGCTTCGTCCTCTGGTTTTGTGTTTGAATATTATTACTTTGTTCATGTTTCTATTTTTGTTGAGTATGTTATTACTGTTATTTTTCAAAATATTAATACTCAATGTTATTTTTTTTAATATTACTATTTTTTTATATTTAAATGATATTATGTTTTGTATTTGAATGTTATTATTTTTTTAATGTTACTATATATATATATAGTTTTATTCTATATATGGATATAGAATTCTCTATTCTTTATGTATAAATTTTAATATCTATGAAATTTTTAATTGATTATGTTACCCTTAAAAATAAGCATTGATTAGAATATTGACAAGTATTGTTACTTTATTCAATGAATTATAAGTTGAAACCTAATCAAATGAATTATTTTTATATTTTTTTTCTTATAGTTAAAATAATGAATCGTTGGAAACAAACAACATTTTTTAAATTATATAGTATAATACGAACGATAAAAACATAATTTTTATAAATTTGAGATGATATTTAATTTAAGTACACATATACCTAAATAATTTTATTAAATTTTACATACAAAAATTATTCACGCGCAACGCACGTGGTGCATTGCTTATATATGTGTGTGTGTGTGTGTGTGTTAATCCTTAAGAATTAAAATTCAAAAATCTAGAAGTCCTAATATTTTATTGATGTTTATGACTTTCTTATATATGATGTATCGATGTTTATAGCTTTCTTGTTATGTTTTATTGTAATTGTTTATGTATTATCAAATTTGTTGTATTTTCTTTAGTGTTATTAGTTTATTGTGTTAGTTAATTGGTGCAGGTTACTTAATTAAATTATCCAAAAATTAATAACTAAAAAATATGTGTTCACCCGATTTCCTACTCGACTTCCTACCTAATTGTTTTGGACAGAATTCAGATAGGAATAGTACATTTGATTGGGTAAGTTAGGCTAAGAAAAAATTATTCCTCAAAATATCAGATATGAAGATGGAATACGATAATTTCTACCCGTAGGGTAGGATGAACACCCCTAGTTATGAAAGAGAGAATTTTAATGTTAATCAAACTCCTAAAATTTATGAGCAGTTAGTTTTCAAATTTATTTTAATTAAATATAACTACTGGGATATTCTAGACAATAGAGATCAAAATTGACTTAATATTAAACAAGTTTTCTTGAAAGACTTATCACCAAATAAGCCCACAAATGAGGGCCGGCCTCTAAATTTTCCTTATTTTTATCCCCTCTTCCATACAATCCTCTCTCTCTCTCTTATATCTATTACGAATACAGTATTGTCACACGACATTAATCCGTTAATTCTCTTTATTTTTTAATAGGCGATGTGAGGGGAGAATCTATGTATCATATCTTAATTTTATGGGTCACGAAAATAATTAAGTTCTATTTTTTATAATTTCAAAATTTTAGCTTGTATTATTTTCTTATTATAGAATTTTTTGGTGATCTTTGAATATATTAGAAAACAAACATTATTTTAGTTTAAAATTAGATAAATGGACAAAAAATAAATCTCATAAAATTAGAAAGACTGGGGGGGATTAATTGTCATCAATTGACAAGATATATGTATAAAATTTGAGTGCAAAACTTGCATCATCTCAAAAAGAGAGAATTTTTTAAAGTTAATATTAAAAAATTAAAAAAAAAAGACTTCATTTAGAGTGTCGTAATAGACCTTAAAGTATATCAAGTCACCCCTAATGGGTTATACAAACCCCATGTATCTATAATACATATTGTGTATCACGTGTTGCATGAATACTAAATGAATTAAAAATAGGGTTATAGGGTGTATTGGAGGTGTTTTTTATGTTGGAAAGCATCTTTGGGAGAAGTTAAGAAAATAATAGCTAGATACTGCCATGGTATTTTACAAAATTTTTTATTTTGACTTGATTTTTGGATAGTAGAAACTAGATTTTAAGAGTTACAAAAATGTATGTCACAAAAAATTTGTGAATCGACTTCTAAATAGGTCAAAACCGTATTAAAAGTTCTAACAAGAAATGGGAATCACATTTGAACATTAAGTCTCGTTCGAATGGAGCACAGATACAGTACTTTGGTGTCTGACAGAATGCCTAATAAAAATTGAGATACTGAGAGTAAGGAACATGAGTGCAATTTTTATAGAGTTTAGGGATACATTGACTGTTCAGATTTTGACCCTATAAATACTCCAAGGATGTCCCTTTGGTCGGTTTCAACAGTCTTTGGCCCCAAAAAACCCTAGAGAGTGAGAGAGAAGGAGAAAACATAAGATGGATTTTCACATCGAGAACGGATCAAACATGCTAGGATTGCATCAAACTATGGATTAAAAGTAGGATTCTTTCTCAAGTTCACTCATTGAGGATTTGGAATGTATATATGTATATATCGTTTCATCTCTATTATGAAATAAATATTAGCTCTAAGATGTTTTAACGTTGATTCAATTCTAGGTTTCATTTATTAAACAAAATATATGATTTGTCACAAAATTTATTCGTTTTGATGATCAAACACTAGTTCTTGAATTACAATTCGAATTTTTGATAGAGAAACAATGTTTTCATACTCTTGGTGAGAATATGATCGGTTTCTTTGAAGAATTACATATTTTGAATTCATAAATATCATATTCTTAATTTCAAAAATCCTAACTCTTGTTTATGTTCAATGTAAAAGTGTTGGGTGAAGCTATTTTTACCCCACAAATCTCCATTCCAAACCCCATTTAATTTTTCATTATCAAACTACTAAGTCCACCCCTTCTATACCCATCTCATTAGTAACTAAGCATACCCCATGCTACATACACCTTTTTTAATAAGTAAACTCACTTTATATTTTGTCATAATTAGGGTCTTATTCTCTATCTCTTCTCATGCACTCACAAAAATATTTTTTTAATATGAATTTTTTCAGTAAGATCCAGGTTAGTATTACTTCGCAATTTAATTCTATGTTTGATTTTATGTTTGTTATATGAATTTTCATTATTTTCAGTATGTTTCGATATCTTTGTCAAGTTTAATAATTTTTTATTTAGAATTTATATGTGTGTGCGTATGTATATATATACTTTCAAATTATTTGTTCCTTTTTATCTAGTTAACGTTTTACATCTATGCTTGCTATTTTTTTTCTTGTTCGATTTTGAGTTTGTGCTTGATTTTTTTTTTTTGACATATTCGGTTTTACATCTTGTAGTTTTGTTTGTTTCTTTAATCTTTGCTTGATTTTTTTTTCCCTTCTTGTTTCAGTTTGCTTCTTTCTTTATGTTTTTTTCCCTATTTCGTTCTTTTTATTTTTTCTTGTTTTGGTCTACTTCTTTCTTTCCTTTTTTTTTTCTTCTTATTTCGTTATTTTCTTTTTTCTTATTTTAGCATGCTTGATTTTTTTTACTTGTTTCATTTTTTATTTTTTTCTTGCTTCGTAAATATATTTATGCATTCAAACTAATTGTCTTCTTTCATTATTATTTTTTACGATGACTTTTTTCATTAAAATGGTGTACATAGAATGAATGAGTTTAACTATTAATGAGGTGTATGTAGCATGTGGTGGGCTTAGTTACTAATGGAGATTTGAGGAGTGGGAATAGCCCCACCCAAAAGTGTTTGTGGGAATTTTTTGCATATTTTCTTGAAATTATCCTATTTTCCAATCATGAAACTATGAACCATAGTTTTATGTGGGAGTTGTGAAACTATCTCTTGTATTAGTGCGGTGATGAACATAGGTTACCTTCGATCAGGTCTCGTAGAGTGCATAGATGCATTTCTTACTTTGAGAGGTTTGAAGGTTCCCTATCACTCGTAGTGGAATTGCTTGGTTTCTTACAAAGTTCAAGAACTTGCACTATTCCCTCATGGAGATCAAGGTTAGGGGCTAGTAGATGTCTGAATGCGTTTCTAGTGAAACTATCTCTTGTATTAATGGAGTTTCATTGCTCTAGATTCGCAGTGCATCTCGACAACACTAAAATGTATCATGATTTTTACTATCAATATTATTGGAGAGGAATGAATAGACACGTCGTAGATTTTGTTAGTAGATGTCTTACGTGTTAGCAGATTAAGACTGAGCACCAAAGACTAGCAGGGTTACTCCAGCCTTTGGAAGTGGCTGAGTGAAAGTGGGAGCATGTCACTATAGATTTTGTAACCCACTTATGATGGACTACACGTGGGCACAACGTGGTATGAGTGATAATGGACTAACTTACGAAATCGATACACTCTTTGATTATGTAGATGACCTTCACATTGGAGGAGTTCTGTAGGTTGTACATATGAGAGATAGTCCAGTTATATGGGGTACCCGCATCTATAGTGTTGGATTAGGATCTCAGGTTCATGGCTCATTTCTGGGGGAGCTTTTGATGAGCTTTGGGGACACAGTTGATGATGAGTACAACTTTTCATCTCCAGACGGACGGTTAGTTAGAAAGGACCATCCAGATTTTAGAGGATATGCTTCGGGCATGTGTCTTTGACCTCAAGGGTAGTTGGGAAGATCACTTACCTTTAATAGAGTTTTCCTACAACAACAGTTATCATGTGAGTATACAGATGACACCCTAAGTGGCTTTGTATAAGAGATCGTGTTGTTCTCTGGTATGTTAGACAGAGGTTGGAGAGGGACTTTCTACGGGTTCGGGACACCTTAGAGAAGGTGGACATGATGTGAAAGTGTCTTCTCACGGCCTAGAGCCAATAGAAAAACAACGCCGAAAGGCGGCAAAGACCTCTAGAGTTCGAGATTGGAGATCACGTCTTCTTAAAGGTTATGCCTAAGAAGATAGTGGTTAAATTCGGAAAGCGAGAAAAGTTGTCATTGAAGATTATTGGGCTCTTCGAGGTACTTGAGATGGTTGATATAGTTGTTTATCGGTTAGCATTACTGCTAAATAAATCGGGTATTCACGCAGTGTTCCATGTTTCTCTATACTTTGAAAGTACACCCTAGATCCTATACATGTAGTGGATTGATGTTAGTTGGTTGTTGATATAGATGGGACCTTCGAAGAGAAACCGGTGTGTATCATGAATAGTCGAGATCAAGTTTTGCATGGTAAGACTGTGAGGCTTGTGAAGGTGTTGTACAATACCGTGGTATGGAAGAGGTGACATGGGAGCTTAAGGACACTATCCACACTACCTATCCGTTCCTGTTTGAAGATAGAGGTACATTTCTTGTAGTCATGGCATAGTATATAACATGTTGCATATGCATCCATGTTACATGTGCCTGTGTGTGTAATTTTTGGGACAAAATTCCCTTAAGGGGGGAGAATGTGAAACTCGAGAAAAATTAAAATCTTAATTAAAGGGGAAAAATGATAATTAACCGTTAAAGTACGGGTCAAATACCTAAATTTTTATAGAACTCAGATGATGAAACGGACCTCACCATTGGATTTATCTCGCGAAATCGAGTAAGTTAGTCACTTTTCATTGAATTCTGAAATAGTCAAAATTTTCACATAAAACAAGGCAAAACGTTGATCAAATGACGCGCGATTAAAATTCCATTGACTTAGGTTTTATTCGCGGAACCCACAATATAATTAAAAAACTAGTCAACTAATTTTATCCAAGTAGACAAGTGGCACATTGTGATTGGCTCTCTTGGATTGCCAACCAATAGAAAAGCTAACATTTGGCACATTGTACACCAAGTATAAAAAAGGGAGTTAAAGTGAAAAAAAAAAACAGATTTTCTCACCCATTTCCTCTTGCAAATTTCGGAGAGAGAGAAAGGTTTTGAGTTATTCAACTTCTCCTTCTTCTTCCTCCCATATCTTAAGATCCAATCATTGAATCTTCGTCAACCAAAAACAAAAAGTCTCTCTATTAGACGAGGGTAACACGATAACACCAATTTTAATTATTTCCCCCAAATTTCAGAAATTAAGGGTTGGTGCTAGGGCGTTGAGGAACTTCTTTTGGGCATTTTTGAAGATTTTTTTTCTTTATTTACGCTACAAGAGGTGAGAGTTTCGTCCTAGTTAGGATTACTTATAATATCTAGTTGTATGGGTAGTGTTATGTCCAATATTTACATATCTACCATATAACTAGTGTAACTAGTGAGAGGCTTGTGAATTGATGAACATGTAAACCAATTTATACTTAATTTTGGGTGTTGAACATGTTAGTATGTGTGATATGAATGGGAATACTATGTGTTTATATTATGCTCTTTAGGTGTTTGATAAAATATAAGTATATGCAAGTGTGTTATTTGAGTTAGTAATAAATATAACATGTTTGGTGATGGTTATGGAATGTCGCTATATGCCTCATGATATAATTAACATTATAATTGAATGGAATTGCAATTGTACATTACATTGCATATGCACGAGCTGCACTATTCGTGGGCATTAACATAAGTGTGAGTGTGTGTGCATGAGTTAGGGTCAATCACCACCTAGGTGAGTTTGGGAAAAATACACTAAGGTCCAATTGAGTCTCACATGACATTGCATGAATAAGGTGTCGAGGATAGCAAAAATGATTAGATTTGCCCTCGGATGCAAGGCCTGGTTATTTGGTTTATTTACTTTCCGGCGATGAAATTTCAAAATAGTGTGTCGATATATGCGAAACCAAAGATAGGATGCCCTCAAAATGCAATGTCGGTTAGGTAGCCCACTGGTGAAATGTGAATCAATTATCTACCCAATAAAGACACAAAGAATTGATAAATGATCATTAAATGTGTATAACATCAATGTCGGGCGCTTAGAATGTCCGATTCATAACATGACATTGTATCACGTGTCGTGCATGGGAACCTGGTGGGTGGGTTTGGTGTTAGACATGGTATCATTTCTATGTTAGTTGTGATATATGGTTGGCTTGATAAAATGCATTTATAGCAAATGCATTGAGATTATGAGTTATTCTCTATAGGAGATACCCTACTAAGTTTTGGCTCACCCCGTTGTGGAAACATTTTTTAGGTACTCGTGCTTCTACAGATAGCCCTCCCATGGGTCCGGCTTAATGACGGAGCTGAAGCTCTGATATTCATCTTGATGTATGGGTCCCACTATATTTACTTTAAGCCTTGTATTTTGGTTTACAAAACTCGTACATTCTTTTGGAAAGAAGGCTTGCATATTGAGGGACTTTATGTATTTATTCTTACGACAAATGTATGTTGTTACATTGAGCCTTGTTGGTTGATGTTTAATTCTTAGACATTAGTATTGGACCTTAAAATGGCCATTGTGTTACTTAGAACATAGTTTGGGTTTTGGATAAAGCTTCTCATATAAAGGAGGAGACTCTGTCGGATGTCCATTGGAATTAGTCTGTCGGGATCAATGCCTTGGGACAACTAACAAGGCTTAACGTGTGTTTAGGACTTTCGCGATTTGAAGCAGCTTGGTATCAGAGTTTATTGATATCTTGGCTTAACTTGAGTTAATCATGGGTTAATTACGGACACTCAACAAGGCTAGCTACCCTAGGACTAGACCATTAAAATAGTCACCTAGGCCCAAAATTTTAGGACTCTAATTAAATTTTCAACCTTTATTTCAACTCAATGTTCTGGGGGGGGGGGTGATCAACATTAAAAAAAAAAAAACTTAGGCTTTAGGCCCCATAACTTTAGGTACACTATTAACCTAAAAAAATTAAATACTTTAAATTTTAAATCCCAAAAAAAGGCTCCAAAAAATTAAATACAATTAAAAATTTTATTGTAATAATTTGGGTACATGATCCAATTTATAACAGTAGAAACTTAAATTTAATATTAAAAATAAATTAATTTTTTTTTAAAAACAAATCAATTTTGTAAAAAATTAATATTAAAAATAAAAAAAAAGTCTTATTTAATATTTTTGCTTTAGGTCTTAAACTGTTTTGAGCCACCCCTGGTTCTAAGGTCTTTTGAATGGACCGAGTTTAAAGTTCCAATATATTTTACAAATGTATGTAAAACCTTCTAAAAAGGCCTAAAATATAACGAAACGCTTCTAAAAAGCTTAAAATGTAACAAAACCTTCTAAAAAAATTTAAAATGTATCTACTTCTAATTTTAAAGTAGCAATCTCTCTCAAATTCCTTTCACTCTCTTTCACTCCACCCTCGTCGCCTCTGTTCAAGTATTTCTCTCCCTTCTACTCTCTTTGTCTTTGCTTTGACCTTTTGTCCTTTTCTCTAAATCTCTTACTCTCTTTCTACGACTCAAATCAATTTATTTGTTTGTACGATTCCGACTTTACAATTTGCACTCATTTTATCATTTGATCCTGTATGATCCCAAAACCACTAAAAAAAATAGAACTATATCACACAACAACTCTTTGCAAAAGGTCTAATAATCATATAATATATTTCGTATTATGATCCTAAACATTACTTGAGTTCTCATGTGAAATTTTCGATTTAAACCCCAATTTGTGTTGAACCGCCTTAATCATGTACTAAAATATAATGATTTATTATAATATCAATGATATGATTATTTAGATCTACAGTAGATGGGGTCTCATGGATTTTTATTTCATCAAGAGGAAACGTCTCATTGCATGGCGTGTCTTATTGAGGTGAACTTCATAGGATTTCGAACATTTTTGAATGAGTTGTTAGTCCTAAAATATATAGAGAATTCTTAGAAACAGTGAATATTGAAGTTTGTAAGGAATCGGGCTACCACGATCAAATCCAAACCTTGTAACATTTTTTTAATGTTTAATGTTACTTTTTATGTTCAATTCAAGTAGTATTGTTGAGCTAAACTGGTTTCACCAGACAATAATTAGGTGTCCAACTCACTAAGAAGTATATTAAAGGAGATCTCAATTGTTTGTCATCTCGCAAAAGAATAGGGAAAGAATGATTCATTTCTCCCATAAATGCACGTGGATTATAGAAGATGCCGTCATGTAAAATTTAGAAACTCTACTATTTAAGGTTTTTCTTTAAATGTCGCAATTATTTTTGGTCTCAAAATTATTTTACTTTAAACATGACATCCCCAAAGATAGGCATAACATAGGCAGTGCAGTCCAAACGAGTATAAGAACTGGCAAAGAGCAAAATCAAAACCCATAATCTCATACATCGAATATGAATACGTGTCTTAGCTTCTTATCTGAGGTTTTACTTGGCTTGAGTCCTTAGAGGAGTTTCACCTGACCCTTGACTTGGCAGGGACTGCGTTTTAGTTCCCTTCCCGCTTTTATCTCTGCGATTGAACTTAATCCAGGTAGAGATTTCAAATGCTAGAGCAGTGGAGGCTAGAAGGCCAAGGAGTCCTGTATATGCCCATTTCCATGAATTGTCTGGTTTGAGGATCTTAATCCCTTGAAATATGTTGGTTATGATCACCGCAAGCAGACCATAGCCCAAAAAATGATGGTACATGTTCCAGTATGTGCGGTATTCATCTAGTTTTATGGGTCTAAATCGTAACGCCAACACCTGAATCACACAAGAGTAATAAAATTAGGTATATTTGGAGCTAGTTTAAATTGGTAATTTTTAAGAGTTTTGGAGTAAAATAAGTCAAGTTCGTTTGGACCTTGACTTTTTTATCCGCTTATGCAATAATTTTTTAGACTTAAAAAATTGTATTCAATTGATTTAAGAATTTAATTTTATAAGTTTTTCTCCCCTTTTTTGGAGTTTGGTAGTGGAGCTCATATAACTTTTTAGTTTCTTATATTCATAAAAATATTATTAGTGACATAAAAAAAATTGAAATTCATATTTTGGGAATTATTACGCATAACATATACATACATGTAATTAATTTTTTATTTTGATCCAAAAAAACTAAAAAGTCAAACCAAATGGCACTTGCAAATGGACTCGTCAATCCAAACGGACTTTTTCAAGTTTTTCAGCTTTTTGAAATACACTGCAAACAATTTTGTGAGTTTTTTTAACTCTGAATTTTTTGCAAAATTTTTTAAATTGAAAATTTTCACCTAAAAATATCAGCTCCAAAGAGCCCATTGTATCCTTATAAAGGGTCAAATCCAGTAAGAGCATCTTCGGTTCTTATCTTTTTTTATATTCAAATTTAAATTTAGGTAAAAATAGTCTAAAATATTTTTCCAATGCTAGACATATACCCATACCTGATGAAGAGATCTTTTTTTAAACTCAAATTTTTAATGGTGAGATTACACATTCTTTTAAAAATTCAATGATTATATTTAACCCTCTTTTAAATTTGGGTTTCTCTTCATTTAAATTTGGGTTTTCCATTGGAGAGGTCTATACCAAATTAAGCTTTTTATCTTTTTTTTTACTCAAATTTAGGTAAAAGTTTGAGTTTTTATTAGGGATGGTCTAATAATCCCCTAAAATATGCATTCCATCTCAAGCCGAGAGAGAGAGAGAGTTACTTGTACAGTAGTGAAGGTGAATATGAAGATTGCTAGAAGTCGGTGAGTGGGGAAATGGTAATTAGTGGAAGTGCTTCCAAGCCATAGTCCAATGCCCCAGCCAGCAGTGCCAAGCATATATCCAGTAGTCTGACAGAATACATGGAAAGCAAACCACCTCTTGGAAGGCAATGGATATCTATTGAAATACCTTGCAATAATCACACCAATGGGCAACAGTGTTCCCCAACCTAAAATGTTCAATATCCCATGAATCTGCAACAAACTCAAAGCCACTCCCCATCAACAAAATCTTCCACCACATTTCATTTATGGCCTACGATTATTAAATCTAGCAATTTTAAACACAATCGAAAAACACGAAATGGATAGAGAATTAGCAAGTTGAAATTTTGTTCTCACATGTTTTAAATGTTTAAATGGATGGATGAATTTGTTAATACCTAATAAATGAATCTGACGCAAGTCCAGTTACATTAACTCCACACAGCACCATCCTAACTATATATAATTATAAAAGAATTTGATGTAGATTAAATAATTAAATTTTAAAATGATAGAAAAAAAAGGTTGTATGATAAAAATCAACAAAAAATGACATAAATTTTGTTCTTTCAGGCACAGGAAATAACTAATATATATATATATATAAAATAGTAAAAGATAAATATATTTATATTCACACCCAAAATTAAATTACAAAGATAGAAGAGAGAGAGGGCACAAAATAATTAATAATTGAATAATCAATGGTGAAGGCACAAAATAATTAAAAAAATGGTAAATGATAAATATATTTATATTCACACCCAAAATCAACTTACAAAGATAGAAGAGAGAGAAAGGAATTTAAACATCAATTATGGTGAGAGTGAGCAGTGATAGTGGTGGTGGGTGACAATAATGATTGTGAGAGACGGTGATAATTGTAATGGATGACAACGACTGTTGATGATGGTGGCAGCTGTGAGTGGTAACAGTGATGGTAATGGTGGAGTGATGGAGGTGGTGCTGGTAGGGGGTGATGGTGGAATAGTGGCATTGGTGGTAAGTTGACGACAACGCTGGTGATAGTAGGAATGATGGTGGAACAATGGCAGTGGTGGTGGGATGGGGGGTGATGGTAGGACGATGGTGGTGATTGTTGGTAAAGAAGTGGTAGTGGAATGGCGGTAGTGATGGTAGTGGGGGTGGGGGTAGGGGTAAGTGTAGGGGAAAGGGTAGGGTGGTGGTGGGGGGAAAGGTAGAGTGGCAGCAGCGGGGTTGATAATGTTAATGTCGATGATGATGATGGTGGTAGGGCAATGGGGGTTGCGATGGTGGGGTGGCGGTGGCGGTTGCAGTGGTAGTGGTGGAGGTAGGACGGTTCCAAACACTACTTTTTTTTTTAAAGTGTTTATGAGAAATTATAAATCCTAAAAATACATTTATAAAGTTATCTTTAACAAAACTTGAAGAGTCTATTTTTTCTATTAAATTTGAGGTGCTAATATTAACCGTCGGATTCACTTTAAAATTAAATTTAAAGAGATTTTAACCACAAAAAATAAAAATAATTTTGTTTATCTTTTGAGATTTGAATTTAATTGTATTTTATTATATTTATATATAGTTGTTGATTTTTATCATAGGAGTAATGTTATTAGAACCTAAAAATCTGATCTAATGAAATAATTTTATTGTAATTGTTGGATAAATACCGAGTTTTAATATTTGATGGGATCCACAATCAATCCAATGACTAAAATGAATTGAAAAATGCTATTTATACCTACTTTAATGATCTTACTTGGTGACATTATGAATTATAGTTATGAATTGTTATTGGTCCTAATTAATAGTGAGGTTCATTGTCAATCTAATGACAGATAATGATAACAATAAGGTTCATATAACATTGCTCATATTGGGTCAACAAATTAGGCCCAATAACAATCCTCTAAATCGAGCAGGTATACATAAAATAAAGAGTAATACTTTTAAGACTTAAAAATTTAACTTAATCTACAATCTAATAATGAAATTTCATTATAACAGTCAAATTAACACTAAATTTTAATATTTAATAAAGGTTACCATTAATCCAATTATTATAATAAATTACGTCCCACACCGTTGCTCTAAAATAAATTTTGATGAATAATGCTATAAGAATTTTATTTTGAGATTTAATTTGAGGATCTAATGATATGATTTCAATGCAATCATTGGATTAGTTATGAATTTTAATATTAAATGAAACTCATAATCAATTCAATAATTATATTGAATTAAATATCTCGATAAGATTCCCAAATTAAGTTCAAATAACATTTTCCAATTTTGCCTATGTCAAAAAAAAACCCACTTACCATTCTCATGTCACGCCGGTGTATTCCGACTCTGCTTACGCTCCGACCACGGGCAGAGGTCAAGTCTATCGTAGCAGTGCTCGCAAAGTTCTGTAGAGTCCTCTGGTGCATTTTCGGAACCGTCCCGGCGACAGCATATCCTACCTGCCAAACATGGTTTAACCTTGAAACGTTATACGCCAATGGAAGAACCAGTGTTGCAGAAATGGCGAAGTACCCATTCTGATCTAGATAAAGAGGGCTCATATGTCGAACTTTCACATCAATCTCTGAAGGTAGTAGCCGACAACCCAACTTGGTACCACCTGTAACCTTGTAAGTGTTAATTGTTAAGGACCCGTTTGGGTGTTTAATGCCAATGAGGGCTCTGGTTCCAACCATTTGTGGTATTTTTCCTGGGTTTACCCCCCAAGCAAACCACCCCACATCAGAATCAAGCTTTGTTCCGATGAATATATCGATTGTTTGGGGGTCATTTTGGTGATTTTTCCAGGCGAATTCAGCTCGCAAAGCATGTAATTTCTTGCACTTTGAAAAGTTTTTGGTTAAGGCCATTTCATTGAAGGCCTCACTGCATGCATGGGCATTTGAGGGTGATGGGGAGAACAAAGATGATACGAGGATTANAGGTTGTATGATAAAAATCAACAAAAAATGACATAAATTTTGTTCTTTCAGGCACGGGAAATAACTAATATATATATATATATATAAAATAGTAAAAGATAAATATATTTATATTCACACCCAAAATTAAATTACAAAGATAGAAGAGAGAGAAGGCACAAAATAATTAATAATTGAATAATCAATGGTGAAGGCACAAAATAATTAAAAANTTAATCTACAATCTAATAATGAAATTTCATTATAACAGTCAAATTAACACTAAATTTTAATATTTAATAAAGGTTACCATTAATCCAATTATTATAATAAATTACGTCCCACACCGTTGCTCTAAAATAAATTTTGATGAATAATGCTATAAGAATTTTATTTTGAGATTTAATTTGAGGATCTAATGATATGATTTCAATGCAATCATTGGATTAGTTATGAATTTTAATATTAAATGAAACTCATAATCAATTCAATAATTATATTGAATTAAATATCTCGATAAGATTCCCAAATTAAGTTCAAATAACATTTTCCAATTTTGCCTATGTCAAAAAAAAACCCACTTACCATTCTNGGTGAGAGTGAGCAGTGGTAGTGGTGGTGGGTGACAATAATGATTGTGAGAGACGGTGATGATTGTAATGGATGACAACGACTGTTGATGATGGTGGCAGCTGTGAGCGGTAACAGTGATGGTGATGGCGGAGTGATGGAGGTGGTGCTGGTAGGGGGTGATGGTGGAATAGTGGCATTGGTGGTAAGTTGACGACAACGCTAGTGATAGTAGGGATGATGGTGGAACAATGGCAGTGGTGGTGGGATGGGGGTGGTGGTAGGACGATGGTGGTGATTGTTGGTAAAGAGGTGGTAGTGGAATGGCGGTGGTGATGGTGATGGGGGCGGGGGGGGGGGG
>CAUOFW020004392.1:369883-449174 GCA_963454935.2 Ilex paraguariensis
CTTTTTTCACCCTTTTCCAGCTAGAACCTATTTATTTTGTAATTTAAACTCAATACTGTTTTTCAGGTCCTTGTCCCGACCCGGTTTCTATAGTAACGATATAACCATGTACATGAATATATACAATATCACCTATTAGGTGGTATAATGGAGCAATATTATTCCCATTGACGGTATAAGTTATAAAATGTCCACAATACCCTTTTGTACACATCCCCATATAATATCTAAGGTTAAAAATTTCGTTTTACCAGAAAAAAATCACATGACATTTTCTTTTGTTGTAGGTCTCACTTAATCCATTGATACTCAAACAACCAAGAGGTAGTATTGAATTTGCACTTAATACCGGTGTTAATTTTTCTTTGGATAGGTTTGACATGGATAGCATTTGCCAATACCAAGAAATGTTATCTAGCAAACAAAGACACCCAACTCGTGTACAAGTGAGAGTCCAACTTATTAAAATTGGATTATACTTGAAATTGATCTATCATCAAGTAGAATTGAGCGAAAATGTGATGAGAAGGATCACAATCTTGAATTTATTTTAAACAACATTTTGAATGAGAGATTTAAATCATCTCTATTATATTTTCTTTCAATTTTACTAGCTAAGTGATAAATCACCTATCGGGTATACGTGAAAGGCCCGTTATATGTAATTAGTGTGCATTAGGATATCTCTAATCCTAATTCAAATTTAGACTCAACTTTAAATTTGAGTAAAAAAGTATAAAAAAACTTGCTTCAACTTTGGCTCAAACTTATACCAAATTAAAGGAGACTCAATTTTTTACTCAAATCAAAGGATACTCAAATCCTTACTCAAATCTTTAATTGTAAGATTTCACCCTCTTTTAAAAATTCAATGGTCATATTTGCTCTCATTTAAATTTGGGGTTGCTCTCATTTAAATTTGAGTTTCTCCTTCTTTAAATTTGAGTTTGTCTATTGAAGCCATTTGCATCAAATCATGCTTTTTACTGAAATGTTAATTTAAATTTGATTAAAAATTTGAATCATAATCGGAGATACTCTGAATAAGAGTCTTTTTGTTATTTCCTCTTGTAGGGATTCAATCAGTCAAACATTAAAATCACCCCCAAAGCATAGTATAATAGAAACTTTGTTTGAGGGTCCACTGCATAGAGATATCACATTCCATGTCCTCTTTATGCTTTACCTGCCCAGCTAAAGAGTATTCTCGTAACTTTTGCTTTCCATCAACACATGAACAACGAGATTCCTATGAGAATACTTTATTTTCTTTATTATTGAAATAAGTAATGTTATTTGAACTTATTTTGTTAATCTAATTATTAATTATATCGGTTGGATTGACGTTGCACCTATACAAGTAAGGGCTCACTCTCACTGTCAATTCAAGAACGGTAATGAATTAAATTAACAAATTATATCGCAATATCTATTTAATTCCTAACGCATGGTTGGTTTAATTGGGTACTAAGAAACAATGCAATATTTACAATAAAACTATGTTTATTAATTTTTTACATCAAATCTTTCCTATTAAATGATTTCACATAATTTTCATCATTAAAAATTAATGGGCGTCATTTATCTAACTAAAGATAATAAATGTGTCATATTATGTGGAATGAAGACTTAATTTGATAATTCATCTACTTTGATTCAATAATATAAAATATATCTCTTACTAACCCGGATACCTCTAATTATTGAACCAAAAAAAAAATTATCTCAAAAAAATCATCTTATTTGCACGACTCTTAATGTCAGACAACTCAATCAACATATTTTTCAATGTTAAACAATCACAATAATTCACACTTATGTTTCTTCTTTCTCCCCAACCTCTCTCTTATTTTCTCTTAATTTGCTTTAATTTTATATCATATAATTTAAAAAATTATTATTTAAAATATAAATATTTCAAGATGAATGTTAAATTTTTAATATTGCTATCTCTGGTGGGAAACACTCCCCTTCTCTTTTTGTGCTTTTGAAGCAACAATATCTGAAGTAGTAAAGAATGAGCAGGGCTCAGTTTCTGCTTGCCAAAACGCCAATTTAGGTATTGTTATACTCGTAGCTAGCTTACATATGAAAAAGCTAACCTAGTATAGCGTAGGGTTCATGCAAGGGTATTTACTATTTAGAACTTCAACAATGAATTCTTTAACCTTAAAATTCTTTCTCGATAAGGAAATTTTGCCTATGCTGTGTTCCTTCAAGAGAAAAGTCCAACATTCAAAATACACGTTGAGTATATTTTGAGGAATACGTATTTGTGGTATACAACTAAGCATCATCTTTGATTAATAACAGTTCTAATTTGAAAAAAATCACAAATACAGGTCTTTTAACGAAAACCATGAAATCAAATCTTCTGTCGACATTACTTTCAATTTTGTGCATCGATAACGTTACATATTCATCGATTGCAATATTCTTTGTACATGAATTNGTGAAAATTATAGAAAGTAAAGTGAAAGAAAAAAAAATGATAAAAAATATATTTTCATGAGTGTATTAGGTTAGAATGAAAAATTTACAGGAAATTTTTTAAAACAAATTTATTATATTATTTGAAAGAAAGTAAAGTTATAAGAATTGTTTTATAATTGTCTAAATTACCCTTAATTATATTAAATGGGTCTAAAAAAAATATATGTAATTATAATTGTAAGTTACAAAATTTTAAAACGTCCCTCGAAATCTAATTCTAAGACAATTATCAACACAAAGGTCTTTGAGTTAAATTATATTATTAATCAAATTCATACCAATTTTTTTAAAATTAATAACTAATAAAATATTTTAAGAAAAATAAGGGTAAAATGAGAAGTTAGCTATAGATCACAATTTTTTTACATTTCCTTGTATTTTTTTCAAGAAAAAAAAATTTATTTATTTGTGAGAAAATTCAAGCATGAAAGAAAATTATTTTTTCAATCATTTTCCTTTTTATGCTAACCAAACACATAAAAAATTTAAAAAATTTATCTTTCTTGCTTTTTTCACCATTTTCCAGCTAGAACCTATTTATTTTGTAATTTAAACTCAATACTGTTTTTCAGGTCCTTGTCCCGACCCGGTTTCTATAGTAACGATATAACCATGTACATGAATATATTCAATATCACCTATTAGGTGGTATAATGGAGCAATATTATTCCCATTGACGGTATAAGTTATAAAATGTCCACAATACCCTTTTGTACACATCCCCATATAATATCTAAGGTTAAAAATTTCGTTTTACCAGAAAAAAATCACATGACATTTTCTTTTGTTGTAGGTCTCACTTAATCCATTGATACTCAAACAACCAAGAGGTAGTATTGAATTTGCACTTAATACCGGTGTTAATTTTTCTTTGGATAGGTTTGACATGGATAGCATTTGCCAATACCAAGAAATGTTATCTAGCAAACAAAGACACCCAACTCGTGTACAAGTGAGAGTCCAACTTATTAAAATTGGATTATACTTGAAATTGATCTATCATCGAGTAGAATTGAGCGAAAATGTGATGAGAAGGATCACAATCTTGAATTTATTTTAAACAACATTTTGAATGAGAGATTTAAATCATCTCTATTATATTTTCTTTCAATTTTACTAGCTAAGTGATAAATCACCTATCGGGTATACGTGAAAGGCCCGTTATATGTAATTAGTGTGCATTAGGATATCTCTAATCCTAATTCAAATTTAGACTCAACTTTAAATTTGAGTAAAAAAGTATAAAAAAACTTGCTTCAACTTTGGCTCAAACTTATACCAAATTAAAGGAGACTCAATTTTTTACTCAAATCAAAGGATACTCAAATCCTTACTCAAATCTTTAATTGTAAGATTTCACCCTCTTTTAAAAATTCAATGGTCATATTTGCTCTCATTTAAATTTGGGGTTGCTCTCATTTAAATTTGAGTTTCTCCTTCTTTAAATTTGAGTTTGTCTATTGAAGCCATTTGCATCAAATCATGCTTTTTACTGAAATGTTAATTTAAATTTGATTAAAAATTTGAATCATAATCGGAGATACTCTGAATAAGAGTCTTTTTGTTATTTCCTCTTGTAGGGATTCAATCAGTCAAACATTAAAATCACCCCCAAAGCATAGTATAATAGAAACTTTGTTTGAGGGTCCACTGCATAGAGATATCACATTCCATGTCCTCTTTATGCTTTACCTGCCCAGCTAAAGAGTATTCTCGTAACTTTTGCTTTCCATCAACACATGAACAACGAGATTCCTATGAGAATACTTTATTTTCTTTATTATTGAAATAAGTAATGTTATTTGAACTTATTTTGTTAATCTAATTATTAATTATATCGGTTGGATTGACGTTGCACCTATACAAGTAAGGGCTCACTCTCACTGTCAATTCAAGAACGGTAATGAATTAAATTAACAAATTATATCGCAATATCTATTTAATTCCTAACGCATGGTTGGTTTAATTGGGTACTAAGAAACAATGCAATATTTACAATAAAACTATGTTTATTAATTTTTTACATCAAATCTTTCCTATTAAATGATTTCACATAATTTTCATCATTAAAAATTAATGGGCGTCATTTATCTAACTAAAGATAATAAATGTGTCATATTATGTGGGATGAAGACTTAATTTGATAATTCATCTACTTTGATTTAATAATATAAAATATATCTCTTACTAACCCGGATACCTCTAATTATTGAACCAAAAAAAAAATTATCTCAAAAAAAAAAAATTGTCAAAAAAATCATCTTATTTGCACGACTCTTAATATCAGACAACTCCATCAACATATTTTTCAATGTTAAACAATCACAATAATTCACACTTATGTTTCTTCTTTCTCCCCCACCTCTCTCTTATTTTCTCTTAANGGAATTGACGCGGAAAGAGTGGTAAAAAGTGGAGGCTCTTGGCATGTGATGCAAGGAGTGTGGTCGAATCCTAACTCCTAAGGTTTAGCTATTTAACAATGGCGATGATTTGGGCACTCACAGATTTCTTCATCAATGAGCTAGCGACCCCTCTTTCTTGCCCCCGAAAAAAGTACTGTAACTACTGTTTGGAAACCATCTTTGTGTTACTACCATGGGGAATTATCCTGCGTTCCCTGCCGACAAATTCATTTTGGCCCGTCAACATCCGACATAATATTCACTTAAAAGTGTGAGGGATATTATACGATTAACTTATACAAATCGATACAGAATTAAGCGAGTTTGTGTGAGATTTTATTGGGTTGGGATAACAAACGGGTGGACTCGTCTAGACTTGTTTAATAAATAAATCATATTCAAAAGAGACATGTAAACTTATTTATCACTCATTTATCTGTTTAAATAAAATTAATATAATAATAAACTCAATCAAACGAGTCATATAACTTACTTAATAAACGAATTGTATTTAATTTGAAGATTTCCATCCGTTTATTTAAATGAATCGTATAACAGTTTACTGATTGTTTATACGAACCCAATTAGACCCGTAACCATTTACCAGAACACTGTTGACAGCATAGAGTCATTGAACCACTTTGAGTAAACGCCAACCTTATGACCTACTAAGAAGAATCAGATTGTGTGGTTTCATTGAAGTTAGTTTTTTTAATAATCACGAATAATTTCAACCACATATATTTAGATGTACTCGTGTTTATTACTTAAATTTTTGATATACACATAATCACCTACGGTTCATGTGCATTGGGTCGGATAAGATATCTTTTACCATACAAGAACTCGGGATCTCGAAATATTTAACCATGGAAGCTATTATCCGAACAACTCTGATGAATAGAAAGTGAAATTTTAGAAAGTGAAATTTTTGTTGAATCATTGTGCAAAATCGTATGTGATTAGGTATCATATTATTAGATGAATAATATAACTCTTTAAAAAGAACAATGTGACCCATTAGTATTCTCCATTCAAAAATAAAGGTCCATATATTTACAAAAATTTCATTCTCACCTCTTTGAGTTGGAAAACTTTTGCCAACTTCAATTTATAAAACATTTTCTACGATCAAAGATTCAAAAGTGCATTTATGTTGGTAAATATATATATATATATATAGCTAGTAAGTTGAATTTTCAACTTATAAAAACACAACAACAATTAAGATTAATCTAATTGTATAAAATTCATTCTCAAATTTATTTTTCTGCTAAAAAATATCATTTTTTTCTGCACGACCCTCAATGTCAAACAACGACTCAACCAACACCTCAATGACAAATAACTTAATTAATCCACAATTACTTCTCTCTCTTCTCTATACCCTACGACCCTACCTTATTTTATGAGCAATGCTATTGGAATATAATTTGGGTTGTAGCCTTAAATGTATTACATTATCAATTCATTGGTCATAATTTATTATGTCCTAATAGTGTTATCTTATTTTTTCTCAGTTCACTTTAATTTTAAATTATATAATTAAAAAAATATTATTTATAATATTATATCATACAATTAATGTTTAATTTTTTGTATTATAGAATGTCTTTACATACCGATTATTGCTTGAGATTAGAAAACTTACCAGGTTCTTATGTGTAGATATCTACATGGTAGTCAAAGGGCATTTCCGAATTTTTCATCTCTTGTCAACGTATCTGCATGCTGTCAGGTGACGCAAAGGGGCTGCAAATTAAGAAATGAATCCCCAAATTCAGGGACAGAGACACTAAACACCCTGCTAAGTGATGTGATTATTTTTAAGTTTAACCTAAAAACTTGACCCGAAAGCTGGATTAATTGAAACTATACACCTAAATAGCGTAGGACCTAATGCATAATATCCTAAGAACAGTGTCGTATGTTGGAACAATGCCATGTGTCGACGGGATAGAGGTGCATTACATTTTGTTGTTTTGTAAGTGTTTGATTGTATTTCTATGGTTTCATGTTTGTGTAAGGTAACGAATGCAATGATTTTTCAAAAGTGAAAAGGTCATAAATAAAATAAAAAAGTATATTTATTTTTAATATTTTTATGAAAGTGATTTACATGCTTTTTAATGTAAAAATAATGGATAGAAAAAACAAAACAAAATTGCAAAGCAAACTTTACTTATAATCATTTTTTTAAAAAAATAAATAAATAAAAATAAACATTATTACAAGAATAAGAATAACTCAATTACCTTTTCNCGCCCCTACTAACATCTCTACCACCACCAAGCCCACCACAATCATCACTACCACCACCACCACCACTATTGTCACCACCCTGTCACACTCATCGCCTCCACTACCATTGTTATTGCCACCACTACTACCACCCCACCATCACCTCTTCCACAATAACCACCACCACCGCCCCACCACCTCCACTATCGTAACCCCATCATCACCCCATTCGTGCCCCACCACCACCACCATTGCCAACATCTTACCACCACCCCACCACTATCCCACCATCACCCCTACCACATTACCCCCACTACCCTCTAACCACCATTACCATTGTCACATATAGTTGCCACCATTACAATCGGTTGTCATCATCCATCACAACTATCACTGTCTCCCACCATCACCACTGTCGCTCACCATCACAACCATCGCTTGCGTCCCACTATAACTAGTGCTTAAATTCATTTATTTTTCTCCCCTATATTTGTAATTTGATTTTAAGTGTGAATACAAATATATTTATTGTTGATTTTTTTTTATTACTCTGTGCCTTCAGGTATGAGAAATAATTAGTTTATATAATAAAGTACAACACAATATAAATTTTAAAAGACAAACAAAATAACTTTTATTTTTCGCGGTTAAGATCCCTTTAAATTTTACTTTAAAATTAATTCAACAGCTAATATTAATACCTCAAATTTAATAGGTAAAATAGACTTATAAGAATGTGTTTGAAATGACTTTTTAAAAGTGGTTCTATAACTTATAACTTCTAATAAATATATTTTTTTTAAAAGTAGTGTTTGAAACTGTCTCACCACCACCACCATCCCCACCGCCATCACAACCACTACTCCACCACCGCCCACCACTGTCGCCACCCCCCACCACCACCACCAACTCCCCACCAGCTGCATCGCCATTGTTACCCCCCAACACTACTATCGTCACCCTACCACCACGATCACTGTCGCACCATAACCCCTTATCGCCTCACCACCATCGCTGCCACCCCACCCGCTCATCACCATCGCTACCATTGTCCCATCGCCTCCCCTATTGTTCCATCGCCACCCCACCACCAATTGCTACTACCGTGGTCTATCGTCACTATCTATCTCAATCATCATCTCATTTTTATATTTATTACCACTACCACCATCACTCATCATCACCATTATTGCCGATCACCACCAACTACCACAACCCACCACCACGTGTTGTCACCCACTATCGCCGCCAACCATTATCACCCATCCCCCACCACACCTACCACCAACCCCACCAATGTCATTTGTCACCGCCTATCACATTGTCACCTAAAAGCACCTGTCATCTCCTATCACTATCATCATCATTGTTCACCATCACCATCATCGTTACTCATGACTGTCACTATCACTATCATCACCCAAAACTCACTACCACCATCACTATTATCACCCACAACTATCACCATTACTATGGTCGTCACCACCCACCATGACCATCATCATTTCTTACCACCACCATTATCGCTCACTACCACTACCACCGCTCACCCCCACTACAATCTGTGATTAAATTCTTTTCTTTTCTTCTCTACGTTTATGATTTAATTTTGGGTGTGAATACAAATATATTTATTGTTAAACATTTTTTTATTACTCTATACTTTCAGACATAGACAATATTTAGTATTTCTATATAGTCCATTAAGCAGATAACGTCCATATTACTAACGATTTTTGATTATAAATTTATTACGTGATACTTAAATATGAATATAGTTTTGATTATCAATTTTTCAAATTTTGGTCAAAAATTACCCATATGATACATTTTTTTATCAAAATCTATCTAAATTTTATTTAAGAATAATCAAAATTATTTTTTGTCCATATTTAGATATTATGTGACAAATTTATGATAAAAAATCGTTAGCAATTTAGATGTTGTCTATTTTAATAATCATAGAGAACTATATTCGATAATTTAGAGATCAAAATAATATAATTGAAACATTAAAAATAAAAAAGAGATAAATATCATATATTGAGACCTCCATTACGATTAAGCCTGACATATTTACCCAAAAAAATTGCAGATCATGAGATCTTAACGAGAGCTTTGGGATATTTTTCGTCGCCTTGGTTCACTAGCCGGCCAAACGGAGTCAAAAACCCAAAGAGGCCGAGACCGGAGTTGGAGAAGAGAGGACGGAACTGGTACAAACTTCCGATGGAAGTATACTTCAGACCTCGAGACTACAGAGCCGAAGAAGAAGCATACTCGCTTCCTCGAGCACGCGCCGATACTCATCCTCTATCTCTATCCGCTCCATCTTTATCGCACAACCAGGTCCAAATTCTTGTACAACTTCATCTGTTTTCATCTTCATATTCGATACAATTTTCATAGTATTCATAAACTAAATCAAATTATAGTGCATTAGCGGAAACTAAGTTGAAGAGTAATAATTCGATTGAAGTCACAAACACTGCTATGCGAAAAAATCAATATTTCTACTGTTAAAAATTATTGTAGTTCTTGACTTGCTCTTCAATTTATACATTTTTTTGATGTTCTTCAATTGTATCGCATAATAGGTTGATGTCGTGGATCATGAGAATGATTTCTTTGATCCACTGAGGGCGTCAGACGCTAAAGAAGCAGTGGCTGTGGAGGATTTCCAGGATGGAGGGGATGGCTTTACCCCAGGGCTACCTCGTCAAGCTGAGGTGCAACTTCCGGCAAAGGAATGGACCTCTTTTAAGAAAATCTTAATGCAAAGGTTTCCCGTCTCTAAAACGGTTTCAGTTTCTTCGGTACGTAGGTCACTTGTTTTGAACTTACATTTATATTGNCATTTTTTCATCATATTAGATAAGTGAGATTTGCAGTATTCAAATAGGGCCCCACTATGTAAGTAAGGCCCGTCATATTTAGATGATGATGGAAGATTTAAGTATTTAGTAAATTTATTTATTAATTATTCAGTATGATTGAGAGAGAGCACACATAAGAAGACCCAAAATTATGTTATAATATATGTTATCCTAAATTAAAACGATTTATTCTTATATTTGTTTGCTTATTGACATTCAAAATCAGCAAGCATCGGAGAGATGGAACCATTGGGCATGATTGTTTCGAGTATAAAATTTAGGTGGTATAAAATTTTATATTCATTCCACTCGAATTCAATAATATATTATATCCGGTGTTAAACTATAATCTCATCATTCACCTTGTTTGTTTATCACAAATATTATCTGTGTAATACCTACTTAAAAAAGTTAACAATTGCGGCTAACCAATGTAAAATACGATTTTAACCTTTAAAAAGTCAAAAATTGCGGTTAGGCTTTTATATGGGAATTGTATCGGAGGGCATTTAAGTCTTTTTNCAGTTTTTAATTCTTTAATATGGACACAGCCAAAGAGGCTTGTACACTAGAAGGTCCCAAGAGTGTTGGCATTGGTGCACCTGCTTCTCTGTTCGAAACCCTTGAGGGTAACGCAGCTGTTTAGAATCAACAACCAGTTTGAATAACTCTTTGGCGTATTGATAAAGATACTTTTATGGTAGAGTTGTCTTAGTGTGGGACTTGTGTGAATAACCTACCACTACACTTTTTTATGTGTTTTTGCACGTCCATCGGGCATTCCCATTTGCTCCCGGCATTAAACCACATATTCACACTTGGTCTTTTTTTTTTTTGAGGGTCCGGCACCTATTCACCCACTAAAATTCGCACCNTACGATTTTAACCTTTAAAAAGTCAAAAATTGCGGTTAGGCTTTTATATGGGAATTGTATCGGAGGGCATTTAAGTCTTTTTAGTTTATAATACTTATACCAAGAATATAATACCACCCCTAGGTGGTATTCATTAAGACCTTCTACAAGGCATTATGACTACTGTTCGTAGCTGGTCGGTATTATGACCCAGAAAATAGTACTGACTATAAAATGTCAAACAAATAACGTATAAGATAGGTTCCACGTACTATTTTCTTAATACCACCTCCTTATACCACTCTAATACTCAAAACAAACGGCCCTTTAAGTAACCTGACCCACGCATAAAATTGCAACCAATACTGAAAATCAAGTTCAATCAAACTTGTAAGCCCATGTATAAGAACAACAACTCCTAACCCTGATAATTCAAGTGATAATAAGGACGCACTATAAATTCAGATATCGTGAGTTCGAATTTCTGCAATCTTTTGGGCTTAAATCACGAGAAATTTATCCCTCATGAATATTTTAGTCCCAATATGTATAATATGTCTTTAACCAAACCGAATATTTCTAACAGTTAAAAAAAATATAAAATTTTATATATCTGAAAAATTAAAAATAAATTTAGAGAATTGTAACTTAAAAACCCGAGATATTAATTCCTAAAACATCATACACAAGTTATCTTTGACTCCAAAACTCCTTTACGATTACATGTTACTCCCACTTGCAATGCAACTTAGCTTTACTTGGTTGACTTGCCATCCATGAACAAAATCAACTTTATTCTATAAATACGAGAAGAAAAAATAAAAGTCAACTTTTGTTATGCGCACTGAATTCCTTAGTTGTTTTTCCCTGAAGTGTACCTGAGATAAATATTTTTTACAAGTAAGAAAAATTATTCCTCAAATAGCTGCAACAAATTTGCTTTCGCGGACTAAATTTCATCGGTTTGTGTGTCAGCCGAAAATTATTATTATTATTTTGTTTGAGCCCACTGAATATCCTTAAACTTTGACTACTATTTTAAAAAATAGTTTTTGAACTTTAATTAGTTTAATTTAATTTTTTAATTATTAATTGGAAATATTATATTTAAATCTTTTGAATCCATTAGTGTATCTATTAGTAAATTACTCCTAGACTCTTGAAGTTTATAAATGTGTAATACTCAGACCCCTTAAATTTAAAATATTACACTTAAACCCTTTATTAGTTACAGAATTAATGGAATCTATTAAGCAACTAAATTACCCAAATTAAAGATAGAAGATATTGTGTCTTTTTCAGTTTGATCTCTTGTTTGGTTTTTTTTTTTTTAGTTTTATTCCAATAGACAACATAATTATATATAAATGAGTATTAAATTGACTTATTTGATATATTTATATCGATTATTATATGCAATTCATACATTTGCGTTTCTTATTGACTTAGACATTAAAGAGTTGACCTTCGGTGCTTCTCTTCGATCTCTAACTTCATGACATAATAGAGCATGAATTTTAGTTTTAAAATTTAAAATATTTGATATTCTATTTTTAATTGAAATATTTTTTATTAATGTGTAATATTTTAAACTTAAGGGGTTTATATGTTACACATCTATAAATTTCTGGAGGTCTAGGTATAATTTGCTAACAAACTAACATTAATAGCAGGGTCTAAGTGTTACACGTATAAAAATTTTAAGGGTTTATATGTAATATTTTAAACATTAAAGAATCTAAATAAATAAGCGACAAACTCTAGGGGGTCTCAGTATAATTTTTCCTTGTTAATGAATTAAGTATGACTGGAATACTTTTTGATACTACTTCACTCAATACTCTTGACAGATGGTGTTACTATTTAATTTAATGACTAAAATTAACCAATTCACTTAATTGGTAGATTAAATTGAAATAATTGAATATTGAGAAACCATTGTAAACAAAATAAACTTTCTAATAAAGATATGAGTTAATGGCACTGCAAGTCTCCAAAGTATGAAATTTGTCTCATTTTGATTTTTTATCCCTAAAGTATTGAATATCTATATAATAAAGTACAATACAATTCAAATTTCAAAAGATAAACAAAATGACTTTTGTTATTCGCGGTTGAGATCTCTTTAAATTTTACTTTAAAGTTAATCTAACGACTAATATTAACAGTCCAAATTTAATATGTAAACTAGAGGGCTAAGGGGTATGTTTTGGGTGATTTTATAAAAATATTTTTAATTATTATAATTTCTCATAAGTACTTTAAAAAAAAAATACTATTTAAAAACCGCCCCTACTAACATCTCTACCACCACCAAGCCCACCACAATCATCACTACCACCACCACCACCACTATTGTCACCACCCTGTCACACTCATCGCCTCCACTACCATTGTTATTGCCACCACTACTACCACCCCACCATCACCTCTTCCACAATAACCACCACCACCGCCCCACCACCTCCACTATCGTAACCCCATCATCACCCCATTCGTGCCCCACCACCACCACCATTGCCAACATCTTACCACCACCCCACCACTATCCCACCATCACCCCTACCACATTACCCCCACTACCCTCTAACCACCATTACCATTGTCACATATAGTTGCCACCATTACAATCGGTTGTCATCATCCATCACAACTATCACTGTCTCCCACCATCACCACTGTCGCTCACCATCACAACCATCGCTTGCGTCCCACTATAACTAGTGCTTAAATTCATTTATTTTTCTCCCCTATATTTGTAATTTGATTTTAAGTGTGAATACAAATATATTTATTGTTGATTTTTTTTTATTACTCTGTGCCTTCAGGTATGAGAAATAATTAGTTTATATAATAAAGTACAACACAATATAAATTTTAAAAGACAAACAAAATAACTTTTATTTTTCGCGGTTAAGATCCCTTTAAATTTTACTTTAAAATTAATTCAACAGCTAATATTAATACCTCAAATTTAATAGGTAAAATAGACTTATAAGAATGTGTTTGAAATGACTTTTTAAAAGTGGTTCTATAACTTATAACTTCTAATAAATATATTTTTTTTAAAAGTAGTGTTTGAAACTGTCTCACCACCACCACCATCCCCACCGCCATCACAACCACTACTCCACCACCGCCCACCACTGTCGCCACCCCCCACCACCACCACCAACTCCCCACCAGCTGCATCGCCATTGTTACCCCCCAACACTACTATCGTCACCCTACCACCACGATCACTGTCGCACCATAACCCCTTATCGCCTCACCACCATCGCTGCCACCCCACCCGCTCATCACCATCGCTACCATTGTCCCATCGCCTCCCCTATTGTTCCATCGCCACCCCACCACCAATTGCTACTACCGTGGTCTATCGTCACTATCTATCTCAATCATCATCTCATTTTTATATTTATTACCACTACCACCATCACTCATCATCACCATTATTGCCGATCACCACCAACTACCACAACCCACCACCACGTGTTGTCACCCACTATCGCCGCCAACCATTATCACCCATCCCCCACCACACCTACCACCAACCCCACCAATGTCATTTGTCACCGCCTATCACATTGTCACCTAAAAGCACCTGTCATCTCCTATCACTATCATCATCATTGTTCACCATCACCATCATCGTTACTCATGACTGTCACTATCACTATCATCACCCAAAACTCACTACCACCATCACTATTATCACCCACAACTATCACCATTACTATGGTCGTCACCACCCACCATGACCATCATCATTTCTTACCACCACCATTATCGCTCACTACCACTACCACCGCTCACCCCCACTACAATCTGTGATTAAATTCTTTTCTTTTCTTCTCTACGTTTATGATTTAATTTTGGGTGTGAATACAAATATATTTATTGTTAAACATTTTTTTATTACTCTATACTTTCAGACATAGACAATATTTAGTATTTCTATATAGTCCATTAAGCAGATAACGTCCATATTACTAACGATTTTTGATTATAAATTTATTACGTGATACTTAAATATGAATATAGTTTTGATTATCAATTTTTCAAATTTTGGTCAAAAATTACCCATATGATACATTTTTTTATCAAAATCTATCTAAATTTTATTTAAGAATAATCAAAATTATTTTTTGTCCATATTTAGATATTATGTGACAAATTTATGATAAAAAATCGTTAGCAATTTAGATGTTGTCTATTTTAATAATCATAGAGAACTATATTCGATAATTTAGAGATCAAAATAATATAATTGAAACATTAAAAATAAAAAAGAGATAAATATCATATATTGAGACCTCCATTACGATTAAGCCTGACATATTTACCCAAAAAAATTGCAGATCATGAGATCTTAACGAGAGCTTTGGGATATTTTTCGTCGCCTTGGTTCACTAGCCGGCCAAACGGAGTCAAAAACCCAAAGAGGCCGAGACCGGAGTTGGAGAAGAGAGGACGGAACTGGTACAAACTTCCGATGGAAGTATACTTCAGACCTCGAGACTACAGAGCCGAAGAAGAAGCATACTCGCTTCCTCGAGCACGCGCCGATACTCATCCTCTATCTCTATCCGCTCCATCTTTATCGCACAACCAGGTCCAAATTCTTGTACAACTTCATCTGTTTTCATCTTCATATTCGATACAATTTTCATAGTATTCATAAACTAAATCAAATTATAGTGCATTAGCGGAAACTAAGTTGAAGAGTAATAATTCGATTGAAGTCACAAACACTGCTATGCGAAAAAATCAATATTTCTACTGTTAAAAATTATTGTAGTTCTTGACTTGCTCTTCAATTTATACATTTTTTTGATGTTCTTCAATTGTATCGCATAATAGGTTGATGTCGTGGATCATGAGAATGATTTCTTTGATCCACTGAGGGCGTCAGACGCTAAAGAAGCAGTGGCTGTGGAGGATTTCCAGGATGGAGGGGATGGCTTTACCCCAGGGCTACCTCGTCAAGCTGAGGTGCAACTTCCGGCAAAGGAATGGACCTCTTTTAAGAAAATCTTAATGCAAAGGTTTCCCGTCTCTAAAACGGTTTCAGTTTCTTCGGTACGTAGGTCACTTGTTTTGAACTTACATTTATATTGCTGGGCCAAAGCAATCGTGGCACAGTGGTGCATTTTAGGCTTCAAATTTGAGGTTAGGGGGGAGGGGGGGGAGAGGTGGCTGTTAGCCACTTGCTTGGAAAAGAACAGGGATGTTTTTCTTACTCAAAGTTTATAGGCGCTGCACTAGGATGGACATGGACTTGGGACACAGGCGTGACTAAGAAAATCCTAAAAAAGTAGGATATGGACACTGCAAAGACATGGCAGCAAAAATTATACATTTTTTGGACATGATATTGCATTATATAAATTCATATAAGATACAAAGTAGATATTCTTTAACTTATTGATCAAAACATTCAACAAGCATCCATGAGTTGAGAGATGGGGATGTTCTTGAGGGTGCCCTATTAGAGAGGTTAAACCTCCCTATGGTGTGTGGCATTGGAAAGAAAAAGGGTGGATTGATTTCTTTAAGCATCTCTCCCTGGTGGTTAGGAATGGGGAGGAAGTTAAATTCTGTTTGACATTTTGTGTGGGGGTTATGCTTTGAAGCATCAATATCCAGACCTTTTCATAATCTCATCTCGTAAGGATGCCTAAGTTGCATTTTGTTTTTCTTTCTCCTCTCAGGGTGTGGTCTCTTATCAGAGCTTTCACCTCAGTTAATTATTGGGAGCTCCTGTCTATTAACTCACTTTTCAAACAGATTCATACTTGTCTGGTGCATGCGGAATTGGCCAATTTGATTCAATGCATACTGACAAAGAAAGGGATTGTTACTGTGATGTTCTGTATTGTCTTTAAATACTGAGGTGGTTGGGAACCGTTTTTTCATTTGAAAAGCTATTTGGCTAAGGCCCCTTTGAAGGTGNAAAGTTAATCTAACGACTAATATTAACAGTCCAAATTTAATATGTAAACTAGAGGGCTAAGGGGTATGTTTTGGGTGATTTTATAAAAATATTTTTAATTATTATAATTTCTCATAAGTACTTTAAAAAAAAANTGATTTATAATCTGCGGAATGTTTCCATGTGGAGTTGTCAAGTACACTTAACCATTCACCATAAATTCTTATGTAACACATACGTTTTCCCTATACTTTATATGCAGATTGCTTCNCGAACTCAAAGATGAAATTAGTCGTGCTTGGCAGGCTGGTGATCGTGTAACAGCTTTAAAATTGTCTATTAAGGTGGGTTTCTTATGTTTTTTTGTTTTTCATCCTTTTTTTGTCAATTTTCTTCTCNTGACTAGAGTGTGAATATCTTCTTTTGCATTGTAAAGTGGCGACGATAGAGTGTTTTTCATATTTTGAGTGGATCATGCCAGGCTTTGGCGTTGCTCAATTAATTGTTGGATGTCAGGATGTGCTTGTGGCAGACTAAGTGAGGTTTGGGACAAGTTTTTCTAGTGGAGTGCTTGGATGGAAAAAGCCAAAGGCATTTTGAAGGAGTGGAGCTACCAACTTATGAATTGAAACATCTTCATTTTTCAGTTCTTCATTTATGTGAATGAAAGAAGCCTTTGTACANTGAGGTCTTCACGTGGCTTGGTGACATTTTACATCTCTACAGAAACTGCAAAATTTACTCCAGTTGAATTTACTGATCATCTTGATTGGACTTTCAAATAATGACCACAGTACCTTTTTTTTTTTTTGGCAAAGAAATTTATNGAAGAGAACATTGTTTGGTAGGCTTATAACTGGACAAATGAAGTTCTTTACTTAGTTAAAAGTAGCCAAGTGCTGGTCAGTGGAGAACTGATGTTCTTTACTCAGTTAGAAATTACTCTCGTCTGTCGGTGAACCTTTGCTGAAAAACTTGAACGCAATGGTAACTGTTAAAAGGAGATTCTTTTTCCCCTCTCAACCAGTTGAAACTTGATTTGAGTATGATGTCACTATTGTCCGAAGCCTGAAAGGTAGCTGGAAAATTCTGCCACTGGACCAGCTAAAAGTTTCCTGGCCAAATTTGGAGAGCGAGGCTGGGTTCAGGGACGAGTATAATTAATTCATTGGGAGGGAAATTTATGTTGTGGCACGATATATGTGGCTGTCCTTGCGCTGGGCCAGGGGTGGTAGGTGGGTTGGTGGGTGGGCTGTATCGGCCTTAATTTTAGTTTGAGTCATTTGCCCTTGAAGATCAATATTTTTGTTCTACAGGTTGCTAGGCTTCTGATGGACACATCTGTAGCACAATTTTATCCAACACTATTTGTCCTAGCTACTGATGTAATGGATATGGTCGGAGATATGGTCTGGGAACGGATTAGGAGAAAAGCTGAATTTGCTGAAGATGGAACCATAATCTGCTCTTTACCAGGTTTATTTCTCTAATAAATTCAGATCTCTCTCTCACTCTCTCTATCTTACACATGCACACACATGCACTTAGATGCACATGCTGACACGTGCAGTCACCAAGTGCTTGTGCCTTTTCAATAATGCTGTCAAATCTCCATAAATGACTTTTTCCACATCAGCTAGACCTGTAAAAATGTACGACATTGCTTAAGAACACTTTGCTGCTGACTTGCTCGTTATTGTTCAGATGATGAATGAATATTCAGGAGATTGTTGATACTCGAAATATAACTCCATTTCAAACTGGATTGTGCCATTATGAGTACACTAACTTGGGTCCTGTGTCAAACTTGTATTTAAGCCCCATCATTTTAAGGGCAGTGAAAACATAATTGGACAACAAGGACCTAAAATTCTACCATTCAAATGATCAATTCAACAAGGTGTAACGGCAAGATGAGTGTGGGGATTGGTAGCAAATTGTTCTAGCTATGTGAAATAAATGAAAAACAGAGCAACAGAGACATTTATATTGAAACCTACCTGCACATAATGTTTTCCATACTTCAGTTTGCCTTGTTGATTGCTTAATAGGTTTGTTAAGACATATATATTTCTCTTCTTACACTTAAAAGCTTGACTGAAAGTTTTTTTTTTTCTCGATATGGCAGAGAATTTTCAAGCAACTGAAATTTGCATTGATGCCAAAGAAACCTGCTATAACTGGTTCTGCAAAGTTGGTTCCATCCGTGAGCTCCTTCCACGCATGTGAAGTCCTTATACTCTATCTTTAATGATTTATAATCTGCGGAATGTTTCCATGTGGAGTTGTCAAGTACACTTAACCATTCACCATAAATTCTTATGTAACACATACGTTTTCCCTATACTTTATATGCAGATTGCTTCTTGATCATATCTGGAACAAATTTACAAAACAGGATTTGTTTTCCCTGATTAGTTGTAATAAGACTTCTTTCGTCTCACTTTGTTAAAACTCAAGTACGGTCCAAATCGTGACCGTCATGTGTACTATTGCTGGATTATATTCTGTTGTATTGTGCTTTCACCTAGGTATGTTCCCTGGTGCTTATATTGCAAACTGATCACTAGCTTGAGCTACATACTGGATGCTGCTCTCCTTGTCTCTGAATTGCTTTTGCTTCTTAACAACTTATATGTTCTGGCACACAAAGGATGATTTGAAAGTATTGAGGTCTTCACGTGGCTTGGTGACATTTTACATCTCTACAGAAACTGCAAAATTTACTCCAGTTGAATTTACTGATCATCTTGATTGGACTTTCAAATAATGACCACAGTACCTTTTTTTTTTTTTGGCAAAGAAATTTATAAAGTTGATTAGTATGTGTTTCACAACATGAGAATGCTAGGTGGATGTGTGGTAAAACCAGAAATAGAAAGAAGAATGAATTCATTCGTTAAACGGGAGAAATAGTACCAGTAGAAGATTAGATTAGAGACAATTGACTTCGGTAATTTGGACATATTTGTAAAATACGAAGTAATAGAATGGTGTGAAAGAACTGATAGTGATCAATGGTAATGCGAGGGGTAGAGGTAGATTGAAATTAAATTTGAATGAGAAAGTTAAAAAAGATTTGATATAATTGTAATTTATTCGAAAATGTGGCCCTTGANAGATATATGTGGCTGTCCTTGCGCTGGGCCAGGGGTGGTAGGTGGGTTGGTGGGTGGGCTGTATCGGCCTTAATTTTAGTTTGAGTCATTTGCCCTTGAAGATCAATATTTTTGTTCTACAGGTTGCTAGGCTTCTGATGGACACATCTGTNGGTTGACACCAAGTAGTTTTGACAAGGTTAGTTGAGTTTGAGTGTTTGTGATCTACAACAAGCTTTCAACCAGTTAGGGACTTCAATCACTGGTCTGTAGTAAACATTCTAGTGTTATAATTAGCAAAATTGATTACCAGTGAATTCTCTTTTCAGAGTAATGTGGAAAAGACTAAACTAAGATGTTTTTGCATCTCATTATTATTATTATTATAAGTATTACTATGAGTATATTGACTTGGTGTAAAGGTCAAGTTATTGCATCCTTTATAGTTTCAAGCTCACACATTCGTACTAACTCAGAAGATNTGCTGACACGTGCAGTCACCAAGTGCTTGTGCCTTTTCAATAATGCTGTCAAATCTCCATAAATGACTTTTTCCACATCAGCTAGACCTGTAAAAATGTACGACATTGCTTAAGAACACTTTGCTGCTGACTTGCTCGTTATTGTTCAGATGATGAATGAATATTCAGGAGATTGTTGATACTCGAAATATAACTCCATTTCAAACTGGATTGTGCCATTATGAGTACACTAACTTGGGTCCTGTGTCAAACTTGTATTTAAGCCCCATCATTTTAAGGGCAGTGAAAACATAATTGGACAACAAGGACCTAAAATTCTACCATTCAAATGATCAATTCAACAAGGTGTAACGGCAAGATGAGTGTGGGGATTGGTAGCAAATTGTTCTAGCTATGTGAAATAAATGAAAAACAGAGCAACAGAGACATTTATATTGAAACCTACCTGCACATAATGTTTTCCATACTTCAGTTTGCCTTGTTGATTGCTTAATAGGTTTGTTAAGACATATATATTTCTCTTCTTACACTTAAAAGCTTGACTGAAAGTTTTTTTTTTTCTCGATATGGCAGAGAATTTTCAAGCAACTGAAATTTGCATTGATGCCAAAGAAACCTGCTATAACTGGTTCTGCAAAGTTGGTTCCATCCGTGAGCTCCTTCCACGCATGTGAAGTCCTTATACTCTATCTTTAATGATTTATAATCTGCGGAATGTTTCCATGTGGAGTTGTCAAGTACACTTAACCATTCACCATAAATTCTTATGTAACACATACGTTTTCCCTATACTTTATATGCAGATTGCTTCTTGATCATATCTGGAACAAATTTACAAAACAGGATTTGTTTTCCCTGATTAGTTGTAATAAGACTTCTTTCGTCTCACTTTGTTAAAACTCAAGTACGGTCCAAATCGTGACCGTCATGTGTACTATTGCTGGATTATATTCTGTTGTATTGTGCTTTCACCTAGGTATGTTCCCTGGTGCTTATATTGCAAACTGATCACTAGCTTGAGCTACATACTGGATGCTGCTCTCCTTGTCTCTGAATTGCTTTTGCTTCTTAACAACTTATATGTTCTGGCACACAAAGGATGATTTGAAAGTATTGAGGTCTTCACGTGGCTTGGTGACATTTTACATCTCTACAGAAACTGCAAAATTTACTCCAGTTGAATTTACTGATCATCTTGATTGGACTTTCAAATAATGACCACAGTACCTTTTTTTTTTTTTGGCAAAGAAATTTATAAAGTTGATTAGTATGTGTTTCACAACATGAGAATGCTAGGTGGATGTGTGGTAAAACCAGAAATAGAAAGAAGAATGAATTCATTCGTTAAACGGGAGAAATAGTACCAGTAGAAGATTAGATTAGAGACAATTGACTTCGGTAATTTGGACATATTTGTAAAATACGAAGTAATAGAATGGTGTGAAAGAACTGATAGTGATCAATGGTAATGCGAGGGGTAGAGGTAGATTGAAATTAAATTTGAATGAGAAAGTTAAAAAAGATTTGATATAATTGTAATTTATTCGAAAATGTGGCCCTTGATAGCGTACAATGACAGAGCATGATTCATATAGTTGACACCAAGTAGTTTTGACAAGGTTAGTTGAGTTTGAGTGTTTGTGATCTACAACAAGCTTTCAACCAGTTAGAGACTTCAATCACTGGTCTGTAGTAAACATTCTAGTGTTATAATTAGCAAAATTGATTACCAGTGAATTCTCTTTTCAGAGTAATGTGGAAAAGACTAAACTAAGATGTTTTTGCACCTCATTATTATTATTATTATAAGTATTACTATGAGTATATTGACTTGNCTTTATCAGTGTGAATAATGTATCTAACCAGAAGGATCTGAACCACTTTACAAGTAGGTACACCATATGATGTGTTTGACGCAAGAAAATGATAAAATTTATGCTAGATGTAATTGTTCTAATCTCCAAAAGGAAAGGGCTATTGCACGTGGGCTTTGTGGTTTTTTCATGTACCGGAGCAATGTCGGACACTGGCCACCAAGTCTACCCGACTGAGCCATGTTATATGNGTGCACATGGGCTTTGTTGTTTTTTCATGGACCGGAGCAATGTCGGACACTGGCCACCAAGTCTACCCGACTGAGCCATGTTATATGACCCTACATGTCCATGCCCCACAGTAGACTTCCCATCTATAAATGCATCTGTAGGCTGTTACTTTTGCTCCTTTCATTCCTCTAGTTGGGCTTGATATCTATGTTGTTGACAATTCTGCAGCAGGATATCTGAAAACGTGCATTAATGACCTAAAAGTTTTATTGATGCGGATTGTATCAGCAACAGAAATCACATACGGAAGGTTTTCAGGAAACAGAAGGTTGCTCATCAGCCTGATGGAACCAACTATTGAGTATCTTGTGAAGTGCATATTCAAGGATTCATCTCAGGTTAGTGATAGATTGACATTTGGTAATCATATTTCTTGGCTGGGATCACCATGTGGTTTGGTTATGCATGTCCGTGTCCTCGTATATCGTGCTTTAGACAAGAAATTTATGTACCCACTAGATACTGAAGAATAAGATAAGAACATAGGCAACAAATTTGTAGGGCTTGTTATTTGTTGCTTCATCATTTAAAGATAACATGTGCAAGAGTAATAGAGCCAATGGAAACTATATAGTGTTTTGGACCTTCTTGAAATTGATTTATCTGACATGATTGTGATGGAACCAATTTGCTGCTGGTTAAATATGATCATTTCGATGTGGTTTGACGCAACATTACTATTTTGTGCAATTAGGAAAACTTCCCTCGTACTTGTTAAGTTGTCATTGACGTTGTCCCCTAGTTTACCCTTATTTAAATTTCTAAAACTAGTAGTGAGATTTACATGTAGTTATAACAATTCTCTATAGTGTCTCCTGATGAAGAGAGTTGGAGGAATAGTGGTTTTTGCAAACCACAACTACGGTTTTGATTCGGGTTGATTTATTTGAGAGAGATATAACGGCTGTTCTATTGCCTGCCAAGCTATTGATCAAGTTGTTACATAACTTTGATGTCAGATATTCTCATGAAGCTAGGCAATGGATTCACACTTTTCCTCAAAACTATTATTTTTTGGGAAAATTATATCCTCACCTCCTGTAATGGGGTCCAAATTCAATGACACCCCTCCTGATTCTGAAACTTCACTGTTACCCCTTGTCAGTATTTATCGGGTTACAACGTTAACGGTAATTGTTAATTTATAGAAATATCCCTAATTATTTTATAAGGTAAATTTTATCCACACCCATTGTAAATAGACATATCTTTAACAATACCCCTTCTCGATTCTGAAATTTCACTGCACTCCCTTTTAGTTCTATTATATTAACATTTAGATTCATCAATTTAATATTTAATTTTATCAAATTAATGTAATTTATTTAATTTAAACTAAATTAACATTCCATCTCATCAAATCAACACAAATTGATATTTAATTTTATCAAATTATCATTTAGTTATATTAATTTAATGTTTTATTTCATCAAATTAATATTATTTCTTTAATTTAACATTAAATTATTATTTAATTTAACATTAAATTATTATTTAATTTTATCAAATCAACACCAAATTGACATTTAAATTTATTAAATTAAAATTTAATATATTAAATAGAATATTAAATTCTATTAATTTAACATTTAACCTTATCAAATTAATGTTACTTATTTAATTTAACACTAAATGAACATTCAATTTCATTAAAACAATATTTAAATTTATTCAATTAATATTAAATTTTATCAAATCAACATTGAATATAAATATCAAATTAACATCAAATTAATATTTAAATTTATCAAATTAAGACCAAATTTATTCAATTATTATAAATTTTATCAAATAATATTTAAATTTTATATATGAAGGGTGATGTGTGAAGAGTGGTCGGAGGATGCTGTGGAAGACATAAAATAATAGAGGAGTTAGAAATGAATGAGATTTTGACATAGACATTAATCTCTATATCTGTCTACACCACTAATAGTTGAAGAAGACAAAAAAAATTAAAACTTTTTGCATAAAAAAATAAAAAAAAAACTGCATGATTTTTTTTTTTTTAAATTGCATGAAAAAATTTAAAATATTTGCATGAAAAACATTTACAAATCTACAAGAAAAAAAATAAAATTTTTTTTTACCAACTTATGTAATGATTGATCACTATGGAGAATGAGTTGAAGGAGAAAGACTGTCTTCAATCCCCTATGTATTTCGGCAACACCAGATCGTTTTTGACCTTCAGCAACAAGTCAACAACAAAGGGTATGATAAATATAGTGGAAAAATGATTGAGGGTAATTTAATATATTTACATAAGGAACGATAGTTTTGACATTTTCAAAAAATTTATAGTCAAGTCTTTATTTTTTGTACTGGCAGAGTTAAAAATTACCGTTAAGGGGGTGTTTTTGATTTGAAAGTATAAATCAGAAGGGAGTGCACTGAAATTTTAAAATTGAGAGGGGGCGTCATTAAATTTAGACCTAACTAGAGTGGGTGTGAATGAAATTTTCCCTTGTTTTTTTAAGTCAGGCAATAAAAGGGTTTCCACAATATGCTTAGTCCTCGTTGTAGTTGTCATGGGCATGTTGTTCACTGCATTTGTGGCAATTGCTTTCAGTTGTGTTTTGTGAAAATTTTTGGTTGGACATTCTTTGTGTGAGCATCCAAATGATACATGGAATGGGGCTGGAAAATAGTAAGCTGTGGTTGAGCATCCAACAATTTTGTTACCTCTTTTGATTTGTCTATCTTATTTTATTATTTTAACAGAATGTTCTATATTTGTTTTTTTTTTTTCCTTTTTCTTTTCCCAGTTTTGTTAGGTCTTGTTTTGGGTAGCTATTACATGAATTAATTGTTTGTGGTGGTGTGCTGACTTTACAATCTCTACTAATCTAAGGGAAGACAGATATTGAAGATGTACTTGTGGGGCTTGGACTATGGGAACGTCAGTCAGAGTTGTTTGGAAAATCCCCATGTATCTCAATTATTCTTTATCATTTACTCAGAGAACTTCCCATTGAGGTAGTCAGTTCTACTGCTGTGGAGATATTTCATCTTATTGAGTGTAGTGACGATTGTTCCTTCGATCAGGTATTCTTCAAAACATCTGAATGCTAGATCATTAGAGGAGTGTTAGTGTCAAGTGGCACTATTGATATTATATGTTTCCCTGTTTATTGCTCCCATCCCAAGCATTTTGACTTGTAAATGTGCAGTGCTTGAATTACAGGTTACTGGGTTTCAGGCTGTGTGAAAGTATGTCCCAAAGGAACATAGTTGATGTGGTAATGGATAAAGTCCTTGAGGTATTTGAAATTTCTACTTGTGTTCTCTTTGTGCGCAAAATTTGATAACTTTCCTTGCAGGATTGCCAGGGGTGGCTTAAGGCAATTAGAGGCCTAAAACGAAAACACTAAATGAGGTTTTTTTTTAATTTTTAATATTAATTTTTAAAAAAAATTAATTTATTTTCAATTTATTAAATGAGAGAAAGACCGAAGAAGGACGTGCTAGTGTTACTGAAAAAAATATTTTAACTTTTGTTTTTTTATCAGAAAGAGAGTTTAATTTTAACTTTTTTTTAATGTTTTGTACTAATTTTTACACAGAGAGAGCGAGTAGGAGTAAATATGAGTTGACTTTTGAGTATTTTTTATTTTTTCAACTTATGATTTTTAGATTTCTAATGTTATGAATTGAATCATAGACCCAAATTATCATAATAAAAACGTTGATTGTACTTAATATTTTGGGGCCTTTTTTTAAGGGTTTAAAATTTAAAGGATTTAATTTTTTTATGGGTTAGTAATGTACCTAAAAATTTGGGGCCTAAAGCCCATGCTTTTTTTTAAATGCTGTTAAGACGGTCCTGAGGATTGCAGCTCTGTATGCCTTTTATTTCTAAGGCTCACATTCCTTCCTGATGTAGATTCTATATCTGATTCCAAATTGTACAACCTTGTGTTTCCTTTAATATGCTTTGCGATACTTTTGCCTCTCTCATTCTTGCACTTTGTCAAGTAGGCCTTTTTTAAGGGTTTTTTGGGCTGGTGTGGTGGGGTGGGGGTTGGGGGAAAGGTTTAAAGGTTCGATAATTTTCATGCTGATGTGAGTTGTCATGTACCCTGCTATTAACCTAGAACATTTTCAAGAAGCTAGCCTACATATATTCTGATTGCTACTCCTGTATTTGAAATGTGGGAGAGATTTTTGTTAAGTGTTCAAAAATTGTGCTATCTAGTCTTTTGGCTGAATTACTGATTAATTTTTTGCAATGGCGAAAAAAGACATAGCTGTGAATACATGACCAGAGAGTAAAGAGGGTTCAATCTCTTATTAGTTTACTTCTTTCCGCCTTCATGCTACTGGTTAGCTGTTGGTTTCAAAGTTCTAAGGTCTCTTGTAATTTTTGCAATTTCAGGTTGTTTCTCAATACAACAGCCTTGATGAGTACTTGAAGGTTGTTGATCCCTACGTGGATATTGTTCTTCAGAATCAGATGGTAAGTTGTTTGAGTGACTTAACCTTAATGGTCTTATATTTTGAAGTTTGAATGCTACTCTGTGAATGCTGCATTTGTGGTCTGGGCAAATAATGCTGTGTTAGCTGACAATCTCCAAATTGCATGTAATTTTTTAAGGATAATTATCTGAACGTCATACTTGATGGTATTTTTGAGAGAGCATGCAATGAAGGGGTCACCAAAAATTCACTGGCAAGCTTGCAATCGATTCTTGTGAAGCTTCTTACTCATTTTAACAACTCAGATGTCATATTTGCACTGGTACGCATCTTGTGAACTTTTCTATGGTTATATACTTTGAATTTTCTTCTTCTTCCTATTTACTGTCTTATTCCTCGTCTTTTTCCTGCTCTGTCAGTAGCTTGATTATAATATTTACTGGTTACAATAGATGAATAGCTTGTTTTCTATTTCAAGACTAACGATTTGAGACCAGAGTAAAATATTGATTGCTGACATTGGTGTATTTGTGATTTTTTAGAACCATTTCATTGAGATCTTAGATGTGATGCATGGGAGTTCAAGGAGCATTGTCAGTATTCACATTCTCAATATCGCAACGAGGTATGATTTGCTGTTTAAGTACTAAATCGTATTTAGGGTTTCGCAGTCATAAACGTTAATGTTCCAACTCACCACGAAACTCTTGCTTCAGTGACTAGACATTCTCACTTTATTGAAAAAGTTATGGCTTCTTGGTCCTTCCAGGTGCTATAATAGCTAGGTGTAACTGCCACCTTTGGGATGCATAGGCAATTGAGCTCTTGAGGCTTGGTGGATGGTCTAGATCATTGGGTCCTAACCACTCTGGCCAGCCATAGGACTTGTAAGACCCACTCAAGGAATTAAATTTCGTTTCGAAATGGTCGCAACTTCCAAAACGTCTGAAACGTTTCCGTTTCCATGGAAACTAAAATGAATCATTGATTGAATATCAAAATTTCTACGTTTGGAGTTCTTTCGGTGTGTTTCGACCAATGTTTCGGTGTTTCAAAAACAAATTTTTTCTTTGTTTCTGAAATATTTTTGAAACATTACTAAAACTTTTTCATTTCCAAGTTTGCCGAAACAATGCACCGAAACAAAATTTTGATCCTTGGACCCACAAGAAGTTATAAGAATCTAATTACTTACTGGTAGTTATCAAGGAGATTGAATTCATCCTGGATCCACATGATGGGATGATTCATACTGCTGGTTATTTGAATGTGCAGACTAGGTCATGTTATTTAGAATTTGTTAATCCAATTTGACATAGACTTTTATCATGTAAACTTATTATGGGAGGTCCACAACTTGGGTCCAACCCTCTGTTTCTGATGTTCACTTTGCACAATTTTCAAGTACGTTGGATGTCAAATAAGAATGCTTTTGGTAAAAAGGACCATGAATGAGTGTGTTATGTGACTCTAATTTAGAACATCTTGCATGGTTCCTTTCCCTTATATTTCAAGCAAAGGCACTAAACTATTGGCTTTTTCTTTGGAAAATCTTCATCTTGTTATTTAAAATCTTAAAATTAAGCCGTGATTCTTTTCCTGCTCTGCAATGTAGCTGTCTGATGTTTTGTTTAATAGGCGAATGCAAGTAATTGGGGATATTATGAATGGCAATGGAAATGTATTTGTCAATTTTTTTCTACGTTTTTGATAGGGGGTAAGATTGTCAGTCACTTCCCTCTGTCTGAGAACGGGAGCCCACTGAGTCTTGTTTCTGTGGATATAGAAACTTGTTATTTTCCTCAAACGATTATTTATTATCTGGGCCATGCCTTGCCGATGGAGGCTTAGCTGTCTGTTCACTGCCTAGATCCCCAAAAAAGTCCGGATATTTTTTACTTTCAGGGAAATGTAATGGTTGATCTACCTTTCACACATGCAGACTTGGTTTATGTACAAATTCCCTTGACAGATGCATTAACTGCTCTTAGAAGTTAGAACTTCATTAAATCAAAGGAAGCTATCATTTCTTAGCTATCTTTAGCTTCATGCTTAGGTTGCTTGGGAGCTGTGGACTCTTTTATTATCAATATTTGAAGTTCTGTGGTTGATCCCAAGGTCAGTGTGTTATTTGTTGGGATGCTGGAATAGGGGATGTGCTTGGAAGGGCATATAGAGGCTTTCGGAGTTGGCCCATTTGGGTGCAATGTGGTATACTTGGAAGTAAGTCAACGGTGGGCTTTTGAAGAAGCTGGTTCAACATTAAATAAGCTGGACCTGATAAATGATACTTTTCCCCAATTTTCTTCCTAAATCATTTTTGGTGTTGTCAAGTTTTTGGTACTTGTATGTTGATGGAGGGAGTTGTTTTGTACAACATTTGTTCTCATGGGCTGAGCCCCTGTTTTCTTTGTTACCCTTCACTCTATTACCTTTGCCTTAAAAAACTACTAATGCCATTTTGCTTTATTGAAGTATACTGCTTATTTTTATTTTGTTGAACAGGAATGGTTGCATTCGTGACCCAACAACTATACAATTGCTTTTTGAAGTTTCTCAGGTCTTGCATGATGGTATAGATTTCTCAAACTCGAGAAACAATGATAATCAGCAGCCGGCACATCTAATTTCTCAATTTGTACACATGGTATGTTATTTTTGGTCTCACACATCGTTTTTCCTTAGAGTAGAAGGTTCTGAGAGGCTCATTAATATGTTGAATGATTTTTTTAATCTTTTAATTGCTATAGCTGCTTATTACTGTNGTTATTTTTGGTCTCACACATCTTTTTTCCTTAGTAGAAGGTTCTGAGAGGCTGATTAATATGTTGAATGATTTTTTTAATCTTTTAATTGCTATAGCTGCTTATTACTGTCAGGTTGACTATGGGTCAGAGGTGGAACGCCATTTAACATTTCTGTTGGAATGCCGTGAAGCTTTTGGCAGCATCAGTGAGCTCAAGGTTTGGTGTTCTGTTTTTCAAATCAATGCATGAATAATTTCCATTAGTAATGTTTAATGTGGTTAAATAAAATTTCAATTCGTCAGTAGGATACAGAAGGGAAGGCATTGAAACATGGGACGTACCTTTTCCTTCAGGCCCATTTTTTCCTACCAAAGTGGGGATAAAGGGATGGAAAGAACTCCTCTTACCCCTTCTTTTTACACCTTTATCCTTCAAACAGCATTCCTATCTTTAAATTATGCAGCACCCTTTCTTNATGCATGAATAATTTCCATTAGTAATGTTTAATGTGGTTAAATAAAATTTCCATTCGTCAGTAGGATACAGAAGGGAAGGCATTGAAACATGGGACGTACCTTTTCCTTCAGGCCCAATTTTTCCTACCAAAGTGGGGATAAAGGGATGGAAAGAACTCCTCTTACCCCTTCTTTGTACACCTTTATCCTTCAAACAGCATTCCTATCTTTAAATTATGCAGCACCCTTTCTTGTTACCCTGTATTTAATCCTGCAGCAGCGATTTCTCTTTATTCTTCCTTTATATCATGCATTATCCTTTTCCTTTTTTCTGTACCAAACCAGCCTAAAGGACAAAATTATTTTTCATATCACGATTATACCTTTTCCATCCTTCCAACATAGGAAGTAGGTGGTGTCAAGAAAAAAGAATTATAAGCATAAAAAATGTTTCCGATGTTTCTTTAATACAGACTGCATATGTACTTCCCACGTTCATATTGAGTTGTTACATTTGACTTGCAGGAGACCCTTATCCATTCCAGCAACCGATTAGCTATTAAAGCTATGAAAGAAGGGAAAAATCATTATAGTTTTGTCAGATCTTGCCTAGCATTTAGTGAAGTTACAATACCTTCNTACGTAGGTAGTAGGTAGTGTCAAGAAAAAAGAATTATAAGCATAAAAAATGTTTCCGATGTTTCTTTAATACAGACTGCATATGTACTTCCCACGTTCATATTGAGTTGTTACATTTGACTTGCAGGAGACCCTTATCCATTCCAGCAACCGATTAGCTATTAAAGCTATGAAAGAAGGGAAAAATCATTATAGTTTTGTCAGATCTTGCCTAGCATTTAGTGAAGTTACAATACCTTCCATTCCATCTCTCTTTATGCAGTTGAACCTTTATCTTGAGACTGCAGAGGTAGTGTACTGTTTAGTTCTATGTGTGATAAATTTATAGACATATCCATACTTACTATGTTATTCCTCACATCAGGTGGCCTTGTNAATCTCTCTTTATGCAGTTGAACCTTTATCTTGAGACTGCAGAGGTAGTGTACTGTTTAGTTCTATGTGCGATAAATTTATAGACATATCCATACTTACTATGTTATTCCTCACATCAGGTGGCCTTGTTGGGTGGCTTAGTTTCTCATTCAGATGGACTTATAGATTCCGCAATCAACTGCTTGCAAAATTTTGATGTAGTAGATGGTTAGTTCATTTCATTGGAACACTTGATACACATTCATAGTTGCTTCCAAATCATGTTGGTATATTCTTTATTATAGGAGGTGTTGGTCTTTACTAATCTGTTTAACAGATAAGTTNTCTGCTTGCAAAATTTTGACGTAGTAGATGGTTAGTTCATTTCATTGGAACACTTGATGATACACATTCATAGTTGCTTCCAAATCATGTTAGTATATTCTTTATTATAGGAGGTGTTGGTCTTTACTAATCTGTTTAACAGATAAGTTTCTCATTTATTTGGTACAGATCATTTTTCATAGATTTTTATCAGCTTCTTGTGAAAGACTAGCCATCAATTATGATTTCTCAGAGGAGGTTGCAGGATTTTACTTGGAAATAAATAACGTCTATGTTGATTTCGTAGATGTCAACCTAACAAAATAGTTTTGTGTATACTAGAAAGTTTCCTTATGAATATAAAATCTAAGATAATTATTTCTTGAAATCCCAATGGTNTAACGTCTATGTTGATTTCGTTGATGTCAACCTAACAAAATAGTTTTGTGTATACTAGAAAGTTTCCTTATGAATATAAAATCTAAGATAATTATTTCTTGAAATCCCAATGGTAACCATATGCTGTGCACTTTANCAACGTCTATGTTGATTTCGTAGATGTCAACCTAACAAAATAGTTTTGTGTATACTAGAAAGTTTCCTTATGAATATAAATCTAAGATAATTATTTCTTGAAATCCCAATGGTAACCATATGCTGTGCACTTTAATGGATTTGTATTTGCAACATGGCATGATATGGGAAGTCAAAAAAATCATATAGCTGAGAGATTTGATCTTGTGGACTATGCTTTAAATAAGGAGCAAAAAAAAGAAGGGTTGAAGTATCGATTAAGATATATGGGCGACACTAATACACAACCCAGTACGATTAATTTGTCAGAGGATGATTATGAACCAGCTTCAGGGGTTTGGCTTCTGTCATAACAGAAGCTAAAATGTATTATCCTCTTGCGTTGTTGACACAATCTTTCTGCGNTGACACTAATACACAATCCACTACGATTAATTTGTCAGAGGATGATTATGAACCAGCTTCAGGGGTTTGGCTTCTATCATAACAGAAGCTAAAATGTATTATCCTCTTGCGTTGTTGACACAATCTTTCTGCGGGATGTGATAATATTTCCTTTTTCAACGATCTGTCACTCCAATGCATTTTACTTGGAAGTAGAAGATAGGGCAAATGAAAAAGGNCGGGATGTGATAATATTTCCTTTTTCAACGATCTGTCACTCCAATGCATTTTACTTGGAAGTAGAAGATAGGGCAAATGAAAAAGGTCAACTGGTAAATGTTAAATGCTTTCTTCTATTTGTTTGCAAAGAGGAAGTGAAGAGATAATTGACTAAGGAAAATAACTGTCTTCATTTTATGCAATTACTTCTCTTGCTAGAATGTTGTCTCTGTCTTCCAGTTTTGACTTCTTTCCAAATAAAGTTTCTTTNGGAAAATAACTGTCTTCATTTTATGCAATTACTTCTCTTGCTAGAATGTTGTCTCCGTCTTCCAGTTTTGACTTCTTTCCAAATAAAGTTTCTTTTGAAGTAAAATATATGGTGGGTCAAGGGATTTGTCTTTTTCCTGTATTTCCTTATTTTTTTGCTCTCTGATTAATGAATTATATAGGAAGCAAGGGGACTAAATAATTTTTCCTTTTCTTTGCTTCTCTTACCACATGCTGTTGTAATGTTCAGGTGTAAATATTCCCATAAAAAAAAATTTCAGGTGTAAATATGAATGCTGAATCAGCTCAGTTGTTTGTGTAGGCTTGCAGATGCTTAGCAATGTTGATGGGATTCCCTCCTTAACACAAAAGTTATGCAGCCTTGTGGTTTTGGTTCCAGGTATTAAAAAAAATTCTTGTCCATGCTCAATTTTGTTTGGCATTCATTTCATTAATACTCTTTTGAGGGAATGGAGCTCCTGTTATTGAGCCTAAAAAGCTTTAATTCCTCTGTTAATTTTTGGGTGATATCCATTTGATGTTAGTTGCTAGGCTGTGCTTTATAATCCTTGTGTTCATGGGATGGGCCTCCATGTTGATATTACCTCTTTTTATGAATACAATCTACTTAAATGAAAAACCGGAGAGGAATAGTATGCTTTTGAAATTTTATTATATGAAGCAAAACTGTTATTATATAATAATTAGTACAAAGTAATGGGCAAGAATTCCCCCTAAGGGAAAAATAGAAGAGGAAAATCCATAATCACTGAAAAATATGATGGCGACCACATTTATTAAATAATTAAATCGTGCAAGTGTGTCATTTAAGGTTATGTTATGAAGTCTTAACTTATAGCTATCTAAAGAAAAAGAATTTGGTGAATTTTTTTTATCAATTTATATTATGAAAGATATGATGTGATCTATTTTTGCTGGGTATGGTATATCAATATTTATAAGTGTTTAAAAGTAGATGTAATATTAATACATGGTGCCTTAATAGTGATCCTGAGTTGACAATCTAATTAACAGTTATTCGAAGCTGCTGACGTTAAGAGTATGTTAGTTTTTCCAAGATGGCCACAAAGCATATCTTCTTGTATGCTAAAATATGTCGACGTTTTCCATCTGTGCAACGTTTTACAGTGCTGTCAACCACTTATATGTAAGCTGAACCTAAAACACTTACCACAACTTCCATGGTGGTTGGCTCTTACAATGTCCAAAAGTGGTCAGTATTAATGTCTTATATGGTAGTAGTTTGCTGGGTCCAGCAAACTCTCAACAAGGTAATCCTTAATATCTGCATTGGTTAAAATTGAAACCAAGAATTGTCCTTTTGTGACAAGCTTTATAACAGTGCACTCTCATGTTAACTATGTTGCCTGACGCCATAATCCCTTTTGTCTAGGTAATCTCGAACAAGGAATCACCCACATCTCAAAGAGCATAGTATCACTCCTTAACTGCAATTCATGGTGAGCCTTCCATCTCATCTTGTTCTGTAACCCGTGCATCAGTTGTGTGTACTTCGTTGATGTTTATTTCCAAATTACAGGGTGACAGCAAGAGTGAGGATAAGGGTAGTATGTGCAATTGTATCATTGTCTGCAACTCTGTCTCAGAATGAGCTCCCTTACCATTCAATCCATAAAGAGGTACTGATGTTATGCTACCGAAGCTTTTCTAATGGTTCTTGGAAATTAACTTTATTACCTGTCTGAAATTTAAAATGAAAATCCTGATAATTTTGAAATTTGGTTGAAAAGTTTAGAATTTCATTGTTCTTGTGAAAATAGTTCAAATGGCATAAAATTAGATTTCAGAGTTTTGTGAATCCTTTTGACTTCGCCTTCTTGAGGGGAATTTTATGGTCGCAAACTTCACTTCACCATAATCTGGCATTTGAACAGTTAATGATCCAGACCTGATAATTTCTCTATAAATCATGGGCACATGCAAGTGCACGTACCAGACCTGATAATTTCTCTATAAATCATGGGCACATGCATGTGCACATACCAGATCTGATAAGTTGTCTACATAAAATGGGCACATGCATGTGTGCACACTCACACATATGCACACATTGATTATGACTTGGTTTACTTGTGTACACTTTCTCCTATCTTTCCTTTTGGTCAAAAAGTTGGCCAGCTCAATTAGTGGCCTATCCTATGACATCTTGCTTGAAGAGGTTCTCCTGGAAATATGTGGAACTTTTTGTGGGTATGAAGAAAAGTTTAATAGACGGTGGCCATAGAGTCAATTTTCTATGACTAGTATCATCAAATAATTAGAATTTTCTTAATACCACAAATGTTGAGAAATAAAAAACAGAAAATACCGAAGAGTGAAAAGTTTTGTTATCATTAATAATGAGGGAGAACCCGGAGATGATATTGCTCATACAAGCAAGTTTGCTTAGGTGAAAAAGTGCTATCTACTCTTCACGGGACATAATGTTGTGCAATTAAGAAATACGATGTCCATAATAGAAGTAAATGTCCATAATAGAAGTAGAGCCATAAAAAGGATGTTAAGATAAGGAAAGATGGCATTAGAAATGATATAGTTCTGAGACGGTAGAGGTAGCATAGCACCAATTAAAGGTTGATTAAGATTTTTTGGGTATGTCTAGCTAAGACCAATAAGTGCATCAATGAAGAAAAGTGGCATCAACATAAAAAGAAATGCTCACGGAAGAGCACTGCCAAAATTAACAGAGCGAGGATGTATTTACGGAAGATATGACAGTTTTCATTTAGCGAGCACCTAGCTCTTGACAGAAAACAATGGAAAAAGGCTTCGTGTAGCCGATTGCAGATTATTTGGACCTAAGGCTTGATTTGGTCTCTTTTTCAGTAAATTATCAACTTATAACTATCAGTGCTTGCCTGCTGATGACTATCAACTTATAACTTCGTGTAGCCGATTGCAGACTACTGCTTTTTCATCATATTGATAAGAAAATATCTAGTCCAAGGTGCTGGTTTTACCAAAACATACCCGTTTGATAGCTGTTGGAAACTGTAAATGTATAATCTGTTATACATCATGGTTTTTCATATATTTTTTTTCTTTACCTGTCCAGGTAATCGGCAATGATCATTTATTCTTTGGTGATCCAACCTATTTGCAAGAATTTCTGTCTCTGTCTAGTGGTATTATTCAGAACATTTTTGATGTTATTTTACAAGAGCCTTCTCAGGTAACTTCGGCTTTCTTTGAGTTATGGTTGTCAACTTGATTAACTGATCTCCATCTTGCTGACTTTAAATGCTGCCTTTAAGGCTTCTCGTGGAACTATGGCGCTTGAAGCTTGCAACTGTATGGCATCATCTTTCAAAGTAAGTTACGGTAATTTCAGTGATTTTGTTGTATTTACCGACATGGCGGGATGAATTAAAAGTTTATAGTTTTTGAATTATGATGTATATTCGCATTAAAAGAATACTAATGAAAAGGGGGGGAAAAAAAGAAGGGAGAGGTTAACAGTTGCTTTAGATGGTGAAAAACACTGAGACACGTATATCCCGATGCAAAGATTTGAATTCGACAAAGATTCTTACCTGTGTGAAAAATTTTTTTTCCTTACCATCCTTTTGCAAAGGCCCCGTTTTCTCCATAGGTAGTTCTACCTAGAGATGCATAGCTCTCCCGTAGCCCACTTCTGCTGGGACTGTACGTACATACATAAATAATAACATTAATATTTATTGTGGTTTTTTTTTCCTGCTCTGGGATGCCCATACTCATGCAAGTACTAATGCCTAAACAATCATCTGTGGTTTCAAGTTACATGTCGAATGTAATTTTTTCCCATAAACTACATTTTATTTCATCGTTCTTGCTATATGTTATCTTTGTTGGTAGCAACTCCGCAAAAGAAACATTAATGCTTTGCTTGAGATGAAGCTTAGTACTCATGGCCAAAGTTTCTATTGCCCATTAACAACTTGCAAGAAGATTGCATCCTGTTGATTTCCATGCTAATCATGAAATTCTTAACTTTTTTGACTTTCCTTTTCGCAAATGCTCTGCATTATACATTGATATCAAACTAAAGCTGTTATGTTTCCCTTCCTGCTGTACTTACCGGACAGCTGAGTGGTGATATATTAGCAGTTTGCTCGAGACTGATGGAAACTGCCAAGGTATGTTTGAGTGCTAATGACAGATATCTGCTGTCCACCATGAAATTCGTTGATAGACAACGACAGATTTTCCTAAGGCAGAATCATGAATAAGCTGAAAGATGGACGCAAGGGCAGGAATTGAGATACGTTCGACTGATTATTAATTGCTTGAGAAGTGCTCATTGTATTTTCTGATGCTTTCATGGATTTGGAATAACCCACAAAACTTGAACAGAAAGTGCATAGTATTAGTATAGGTAATTAGGTATAGATATGTCTTTCATTCGAATACATGTTCCATACGGGAGGCTCAGTCAATATACGTTCATTACAGTACTTGCAAAGATGCACATATGACGTTAAAATGCGTGAATAAAAGTTAAAAAAAATGCATGGTTGATTATCATTTCAGAAGCGGATCAGTTTATTATTTGGCCAACCAACCAAACCCAATCTCTCTGTATTAAGGGTGTTAATTGAGCCGAACTTGAGCTTTGCAAGCCAGGCCAAATTTTTTAGTCTCGTTCAGAAAAAATGGCCTTAAAAATAGTCTAATTTAAGTTCATTTAAAAAACGAGTTGAGTTTGATCCGAGCCTTATTCGAATCGAGTCCGATTAGTTTGTTTCGAGTAATACCTTTATTTTGTATGAAATTGTACCTCTATGTATGAGGTGGGTTGTCAAGTAACTATATTTGGTTTGGAGCTATGGAAGTTGTATGTATGATGAAAAGAAAGAAGGGAAGGATACGAACCAAGACTAGTGAAAATTGCCGTGGTCACAACCATTGATATGATCAAATAGGAAGACATCATTGCAAAATGTATGAACCACAGGAAAACCAAGATTTGAAAAAAGTTCAGTTTACATTAGATTTTAATCTAAATTTGACCCCCCCGATTTAGGTCCAACTTGTTCAAATATTTTGATTAAATAATTATAATCCGAATCGGTTGTATGATATTTCACATATTCAAATTTAAATATATCATTTTTTAATTTAATTATTATCCATTAGACACAAATTTATATAAAATCAAAAAAAAATTTATTTTGGATTCAAATTGAGAGAGATTCAAATCTTATATCTCCTTGCCTCTATTTTTCGACCCTTGCCTCTATTTTTCGACGACAACTTTACTCTCTCTCTCTCATACTTGATAAAAAAACTCACGAATCTATTATTCAAAGAGGTTGATATTTTTTATTTTTATTTTGATTAATATTAATGAAATTTGTAAGAAATATCTATAAAATAAAGTAGAACGAAGTTTGAATTTTGGAGACAAAGGGAGGTTCAGATTGTTTTAAGACAAAACATAAACAAATTCAATGGACAACGTAATCCCAACATAAAAAATGGTTCAGATCTTCTCAAAAATTTTGATCTAACGATATACAGTAATTACTGAATTTTATTTTCCTGCTCAACAACATTTCTTTTTTTAATTTTGTTTACATAATCTTAATTGATGTTTGAATTTTTTTTCTGTTCAAAAAATTAAGTAAGTCTTTTATCCCATATACAACTCTAGACTCCTATTGCTTATGTACTCCTCTCTCGCTCTCCCCTCCTCAATCTCCTCTCTCATCACGCCTCTTCTTTTCTCTCTCTCTCTCTCTTTATGCAGAAAACAAAAATACTGACGAATGCACTAAGAAAATGTATCTCTTCTCTCTCTCTCTCTCTCTCAAAAATTAACCCCTCACCCGAAAGCCCCTCCCCATCCTAGAATTGTCGAGTGGTAAAAACCCAAACATGCGAGGCAGACTAGAAACTGGAACACTTTCGATATTTTTCACAAGCGAAGTCAATGCATTAACAAAAGCAAAGGGCACACAGTCAAGAATCCCTTGGTTCCATTTGTTGTCCAAGAGAATTGTCTCCCTGGACGAAGCTAGAAGAAAATCTACCTGAATTATGAAGGGAAAGTTCGTCATCATCTCTGTTTTTGTTGTCTCTTTTGATGTAGAAGTGAAGAAAAACGACAGATCTCACGTTTATCCTTACTATTTTTTGTTATGCTTTTCTCTCTTTCTACATGTGTTTAGTTTTTTTGTGGCTATTAATTTTCTTTCCGCTTTATTGCTTACACCTACAGGGTGGCATCGTTGTCCTGCATGCTATGCTTATTAATATTGTCATCACGATTGAAATTATTTTATACTGAGCTTTGGATTTAAATTGCAAGACCTGAACTCAATTATTTCTTCTAACATAATTCATTTTATTTTTCAGGGTATGAGAGTGAAGGTAGCTCGGTGAATGAAGTCAATCTTGACTCATCAGGTTTGGTTTAGTTGTACTGTTAGGTATATAAGTAATGGTTAGTTTTATTTTATTTCCCTAATTTTATATATGCTTTGGATAATTATGCATATACTATTCTGCTTGGCATGGAGGCAAATCGGTGTCCCAATTTGCATTTCATTATGGTGCTAATGTAGATTTTTTGTGCTTTGTCTGTCCTTGATGCACTTCTCTGTTGAGCGGAATGAACAAAATCGATGTGCTATCCCTAGCATCATCACCACATCATAATTTTTAAGCCCATGTGCTGGCTGTTATCCTAGGTTTACCATATGCTGCAACTTGAAGATGTGATAGCAACAACAAAATAGTTTTGTTTGCCCAAAACTTGCTGTGTTATTTTGCTGACTCATTATTTAATTTTTTCTCTTCAAATCCTGCTTAACAAAAGAGAATGTAATTGCTTATGAATTTTGTAGGGTATTTTGCAAATCTTACCATAAACTAGAACTTGCTTGGCCTATTTTATTCTATTCTGCTAGCTTTTTTTTTTTTTTGGGGGACCGTGACAATGGTGTGGAGCTTGCTATCCTGTCTATAAAATTTTGTTACAGGTTTTCTGATTTTTTTGGCAATTCATTTCCCCTTTTCTTTTGTGGGATCAACATATGGACTAGCAAAGAAAACAAAATCAGCTACTATATCTCTTTCATCANAGTTTGTTACAGGTTTTCTGATTTTTTTGGCAATTCATGTCCCCTTTATTTAGTGGGATCAACATATGGACTAGCAAAGAAAACAAAATCAGCTACTATATCTCTTTCATCAGGTTATTTGTGTGGGTTGTCTTATCCTTTCTTAATCATGAGCCTTTTAGTCAAATTAAATGAGTTGATTCTCAAATAATTCTCAAAATATAAATCGCGTGCTTTGGTCTGCACTATGTAATATTATAGGAAAATGAATATTTGTAACATGTGATCTTTGTTATCAATGACTAACATCAGTTTAAAATTTATAAAGTTTTATTTGTTCATGAAATAGCTTTAAGCATATTTATGAAGTAAAAACAGTTGTATTTATCTTTTTAACATGTGCATATATTTAAGGGCTATGGTTGAATTTTTCTTTGCATGTTTCGTATGTGATTAGATTAGAATTGTTTTATCTTTATNATGACTAACATCAGTTTAAAATTTATAAAGTTTTATTTGTCCATGAAATAACTTTAAGCATATTTATGAAGTAAAAACAGTTGTATTTATCCTTTTAGCATGTGCATATATTTAAGGGCTATGGTTGAATTTTTCTTTGCATGTTTCGTATGTGATTAGATTAGAATTGTTTTATCTTTATATTAAAATAAAAAGAGAAAACCAAGCCTCTGCAAAAATTTATAATTTCCATTTTTTTTTGTCATTTAATACTTTCAGACACGGGTAATTACTAGTACTTTAATATTGTCGAGTCTTTTTCTTTTTCTTTCTTTTCTTTTCTGTTTTACAATTAGTTGTACAATTTGAATACATATGATAAGACTTTGCTGTTTTAATTTTNGCACGTGTAATTACTAGTACTTTAATATTGTCGAGTCTTTTTCTTTTTCTTTCTTTTCTGTTTTACAATTAGTTGTACAATTTGAATACATATGATAAGACTTTGCTGTTTTAATTTTTTGAGTTTTATTATCTGAGTTGCGATTTAAATAAATAATTAAATAGTTTCTGCCTATTGTTCAGATCTTTTGAGAATTATGAAAAATTAATTTTANACACGGGTAATTACTAGTACTTTAATATTGTCGAGTCTTTTTCTTTTTCTTTCTTTTCTTTTCTGTTTTACAATTAGTTGTACAATTTGAATACATATGATAAGACTTTGCTGTTTTAATTTTTTGAGTTTTATTATCTGAGTTGCGATTTAAATAAATAATTAAATAGTTTCTGCCTATTGTTCAGATCTTTTGAGAATTATGAAAAATTAATTTTAGATTAATGATTGTGATCCATTCCCCTCCCCTTGATCAAAACACAAACTACGCACACAATTCCATCTCTCTTACCCTTGTCATCTAATCAAAGTCACAGTAAAATGATAGTGTAAAGCTATAGACAAATCAATCACTACATGCCAATTAATTTAAATTTTTAAATTTGATAAAATGATGAGGGTATGAAATTTTAGAGACAAAGAACGAGTCCTAAGAAAAGAGGTTTCGAAGGGAATAAAAGAGAAGAACAAGAGGGGGTAAAATATTTTAGTAGAAAAAATTTAAAAAACCAGAGTTAGGACGGTAAGAATTTTTTTTTAAAATTTGAGTAGAAAATAAGTCAAAGTTGAATAATTTGACTATTTTATATATAAATAAATCGAGAAATTAATTTTTTAAATGAGTTTAAAAAATTGTCCAAGCTCGACTAATTTGAATTGAACGTAAACCAATCGGTTATTTTGAAAAAAAAATTATTTTTATTTGTTTTAATTAAAAAAATTGAAATAAAANCTTTGATAAAATGACGAGGGTATGAAATTTTAGAGACAAAGAACGAGTCCTAAAAATAGAGGTTTCGAAGGGAATAAAAGAGAAGAACAAGAGGGGGTAAAATATTTTAGTAGAAAAAATTTAAAAAACCAGAGTTGGGACGGTAAGAATTTTTTTTAAAATTTGAGTAAAAATTAAGTCAAAGTTGAATAATTTGATTATTTTATATATAAATAAATCGAGAAATTAATTTTTTAAATGAGTTTAAAAAATTGTCCAAACTCGACTAATTTGAATTGAACGTAAACCAATCAGTTATTTTGAAAAAAAAATTATTTTTATTTGTTTTAATTAAAAAAATTGAAATAAAATATAATAGAATTGTTGGTGGATGTTGAATGAGTGTATTTGAGATTCGATAAATTTATTTAAGTTTGTAGAACTAACCCTTTTTTTTTTCTTTTTTTATTAACGAATTAGGAAGCCAGATTCGGATCGGATCCGTTTTGAGTTGAACTCCCACGCCCTCGTCATCTCTAAATAGTAAATACTGTGTCCTCCATCCGGCCCTTCTTCCGTGTAAACTCTCTCTCTCTCTCTCTCTCTCTCTTCCGTTTCTGTGAGCGCCATACAGGCGCATACACAAACCTAGGGTTTCAANAAAGTTTGTAGAACTAACCCTTTTTTTTTTATTCTTTTATTAACGAATTTGGAAGCCAGATTCGGATCGGATCCGTTTTGAGTTGAACTCCCACGCCCTCGTCATCTCTAAATAGTAAATACTGTGTCCTCCATCCGGCCCTTCTTCCGTGTAAACTCTCTCTCTCTCTCTCTCTCTCTCTTCCGTTTCTGTGAGCGCCATACAGGCGCATACACAAACCTAGGGTTTCAATCTCTTAAGCGGTCAATTCATCTCTTTGTATTCGAAAGGACGGTCAATTCATCTCGCAGCAATGGATCTAGAGGTTGTGGGACGCCACGCTCTCCTCTTCGACGATGACTCGACGGCGGCGTTCGTCAACTCCGGCGACGCTCTGGTCGAGTGGAACTCGCTCCAAATCGACCGCTACGACGTCCGACACCTCCTCTCCTCCCCTCTGCCGCCCAGGCGGCGCCGGAACCCCCAACAGCCTTCGTCCTCGGAGTCTTCACTTGAAACCGAGCTCGATCACGAACGATACCTCGATCTACCACAACCATCCGATGAACAAGGTAAAATAACTGATTAGCCTTTGATATTGCTTTTCCCTCGATTTTATTATTGTTTGTTGTTTTCATTTAATTGTATAGTTGGCTATAATAAGTAGGGATTTTATTTATGACTTTGCTTATCACGTTTTTTGGACGGATAAAATTTTACATGAAAGTTAACTTAGTCTGAGGGAAGATGTAAAAAATGAAAAACGAAAGCAATGTTGAGGTGGAAGAGGAATTATTCAAAGATATGAATCGAGATGCAGTTTGTCGATTTGTTTTCTTAATCGTTGAGGAGATTTTTCCTGTTTGCTTGGTGAGATACGGAATGATGGGCATAATTATGGCAATATTAAGAGTATTGGAATGCATAAACTATGGTGTCCGCATATAGCTTTGATTAGCAGTGTTGAATTAGTTGGATTAAGGTCTTGAAAACTGGGTTTAGACTGATTGGTTTTGCCCCGCAATAAATTTGTACATATGCAAGGAGCTGGAGCTTTTGAAGTTTTTGGTTACCTTTTGTCTTGAGGGAGCATTTCATTTCTGTGTCCAATTGTTGGGGCAATGATTACTGATTAGTTATGATTTGATCTGGTTGTGTGGTTGCAATGGTTCCCCATTTGGATGGTATCAATATAACAATGATTGAATAAGAGAGACATTGTGTTTGGAGGGGAAAGAGTCCTAGGTGAACTGTGAAGTCTCTTTTTAATGCAGGGGTACTTGTAAAAAAGGGACTTGGGATTCTAGAGAGTTGCATAAGTCATTTTCTTCTTTGTTTTCCCTTCTTTTTTTTTTTCACTATGTTTCCAAGTCTGCAGGACTATATTTAGCTTGTGCTATTGCAGCTTCGGGTCAAAAGTAAGATTTTCTATCCTTCCTCTGGCTTTCTCCTTTTGATTGCTTTTTATCTCTAGAGTGATTGTTTTAATTGTTACAAGCACAGCACTACTTGTTAAGAGACCCATGTAAATTCAAATTTCCAAATGTCTTTTTGTATCCAGAGCCAGATGAAAGTGCAAAACCAGTGGATGCTGGCAGTTATCGGGCTGTTGGCTTTTCGTATGGTAACACCAATGATTCTGCTGACTACAGCAGTGCTGATGCTGGGTTTGGAAGCTCTGGATTTTGTCCACCCTTCCCTGTGCCTGAAAGCCTTCTTCAAAGCCTAGTAAGTTCAAGCTCTTCATCCCCTGCTTACCTTCTGCATTTTCACAAGGCCTTTATACTATTGTTTGTTTGTTTGCTAANGGGAAGCTCTGGATTTTGTCCACCCTTCCCTGTGCCTGAAAGCCTTCTTCAAAGCCTAGTAAGTTCAAGCTCTTCATCCTCTGCTTACCTTCTGCATTTTCACAAGGCCTTTATACTATTGTTTGTTTGTTTGCTAACTACACTCATCCAATGTGGCCAAATCATGATTGTCTAAGGTGCATATGTTATTCTAAGGCTTACCCTGTCTAAGTTTTCAGATGCTCGGAGCAGGGATGGAGTTCTTGTGACCTAAGGTTGCCATTCATGGGAACCTTGTTTCCTTTTGATGTCATGACCAAGGGGCCGTGCAGGTGGGATTAGGATAATAATATCTTTCGTTACTCTTTATCAGGAAATAGTCATAATAACAACTTGTGAGAGCAACTGTGATGAAACATATCTCTTGGAGTTCTGTTACTTGATCGTTATGGTTATCCAGATATGTGTCAGCTTCATTGGATGTTCTTGGAATTATTTAGTGAGGTTCTGATTTTTATGTTTCTGGTATTCAGTTGTGAAGTTTCCCATTATTAATGTCGAAGCCTTCGTTCTTTCTTTCTTTTTGTCTATTTTTTCAGCCTCCATCCGAGAAGGTACATCAGATAATTGCAAGGACTGCTCTGTTTGTCAGCAAACATGGTGGGCAGTCGGAGTTCATTCTGAGGGTGAAACAAGGAGACAATCCAACTTTTGGGTTTTTGATGCCTGACCATCACCTTCATGCATACTTCAGGTTTCTTGTTGATCACCCCGAAGTTTTGCAGTTTGACATTGATGGAAAACCTCAGAGTGGGGAGCAGAAAACAGGTACTGAGCACAATCAGACAGATGGTGTTGGAGGTGGAGCGTTATCCTTGCTTGGTTCTGTGTACGGGTCTGGGGAGGATGAGGACGGTGCATCTGAGGATGCCTCAGAATATAAGGAAAAGGCGGCTGCAGAAACCCTTGATGCTTTAAGTGCAACAGTTTCTCATGGTTCAGAGATGACAGAGTCTCGTGTGAATGTAGCTACTAAAGATGAGCCAGTGTACAGGCATCCATTTCCATCCAAAGAAAAGGCTCCTGTGTTAAAAAGGAATTCTTTCAACTCTGTATCCAAGGCTGGTATTACCAGTAGCATGAGAAAAGATGACACGTCTGGTTCATTTTCTGCTGCTTTGGATAAGTTACAGGCTTCTAGTGTAGCAATGTCTAAGATTGAACCTGTACTTTTGGAGCCTCCATCTGATTTAAAGAGATTAGTTGACAAAATAGTTGAGTTCATTATGAAGAATGGGAAGCAATTTGAGGCAGTACTCATTGAACAGGACAGTAAACATGGTAGATTTCCATTTCTTCTGCCATCTAACCAGTATCATCCTTACTATCTGAAACTTCTCCAAAAAGCGCAAGAGGTACTTCTCTCAGCAACCCTTTACCCTGTTTTGTTTCTTTTTGGCTAATTTTGGGGCGATATCTGCCTGGTGTGTTCCTTGATAAGATGGGTTATGTGGGCATAAAATTTGGCACTTAAGCTAGAAAAAGGAAATCTCAGGAAGCAATCTAATTTATCCAGATTTTTTTGGCTTTATGCTGACTCTCTTTATTAAATGAAATGGTAGCTGAAAGTTAACAGCCATGTTTTTCTTCAAATTATATCATTTTAAAGGTTCGGTAAAGAGAGCTTGTGTCCCACATTGAATAATTATGACTACTGAAGATTGGTTTATATACTCGAAGGTTTAATCCATTCATTACTAATTAGTTTTGAGGTGGATGCTCTAACATGATATCAAAGCTGAGCATAGTCAGTGGGCTAAGTCTCCTAGTCATTTGAATTTTTCGGTATACATGGTTATTTGTTAGCCTCCACATGCCAGCCCGGGTTCCCACATGAGGGAGGGTGTAAAGAGAGTTTGTATCCCACCTTGAATAATTAGGAATTTAGGACCACGTAAGGTTGGTTTATAAATATATACCTGAGAGACTACTCCACTCATTATCAATTGGTTTTGAGTTGAATGCTCTAACATGTTTGTATCCACAATTATCAATACTCAAGTTTGACTTTAATTAACATCATGGTAATTTATAGTCTGTGGGTTTTTGAGTTTGGTTCATACCTTGCCCGGGAATCTAGTGATTGTGTGGCCATTGATTTCATTCTGTTCTTCCTGAGTTTGTGACATAATTTGAAGTCAACTTCATTTCCTCAGTTTTTTGGTGTTTTAATTACTAAAGAGTTTTGGTGGTGTATTTGAAGTTAGATCTGTTTGTGACACCAAGTATTATAGGTGGGTCGTGAAGTGTGGGGGTTTGTGTTTCTGATCCAATGTTGGTTATATTTTACTTCGAGCCCGCCTTTCCCTTCTCTAGTTTTATTCAATAATATATTTTTGAATAAATATTGTTCTAAACTAGGCCTCGAGTCATAATTTGTAGCCCAGGCCCTAAAATATGTCAGACCGTTTTTTCCCAATGTCGGACCATATTTTTTTTCCAAGTGCAGGATGAGTCAAAAATATGCCAGCGCATTATCTATATATAATATAAACTCATCTGACGGTCTCCAATAGATTCATCCAACACCCAACAACATCTCTGTCAAAACCATTCACATTACACTGTGCCTTCAGGCATGGGTTAACCCCTAGTTGTTTGATAAAATATATTATCTTGCAGTNTGACGGTCTCCAATAGATTCATCCAACACCCAACAACATCTCTGTCAAAACCATTCACATTACACCGTGCCTTCAGGCATGGGTTAACCCCTAGTTGTTTGATAAAATATATTATCTTGCAGTTTTGAAGTGCACAAACATAAATAGAAGGTACTAAAAACAGAGGCCCATAGGTTGGCCATGTCCAGGAATATAGCATGGGTGGGATGTTCTGATAAATTTAATCTATTCTCTACATTTGGTACCTGGATCTGACACTCTATACTATTTAACTTCTGATTTGCCACTAATATGACTCTGTTTACAGTGCACAAAAAAAGGAGGAACAGAAAAGGAGGGTGGGGGTGTTGGAGTAGTTTATGGTGATAATACTTTCACATCTGCGTTGAACTATTGATGCACATTGCATTATTATTAAGCAGTGCATACAGTCTACATCATAAATCTGAGTTAATAACTAAAGTTAGGCATTTAGATATGTGGACCTGCAACAATTTGCCTCATTTCCACACTCTTGCTGATGTTCCTATATACATTGTTTACAGTCAAAATCAACGGGGAAGAGCTTCCTTTCTGAGAAGGACGATTCGGTGAAAACTTCTCTATCAAAGGCAAGTGATGTTTTGTCCTTAGAAACAGGTGGTTGTGATGTACCTTTTGATTCCGACAGGAAAGAGAAGTTTAAGATGGTGATTGGCAAGTCAAAGAAGGAAGGGCAGGACCCACTATCCAAAGCCACCCAACCACAATTTGGAGTCAGTGTAGATGCAGCAGCTGCTGCAGCTATTCTTCAGGCTGCCACAAGAGGTATGAAGTATCCTAATTTGGATATTCTTTCAAGTACATTTCCAAACTGTAATAGGCATGATGATATAATCGAAGGTGGACGGGAAGGCAGTCTCCCTTCATCTCAACCTGAAAGTGTCATCCAAAAGTCCAATAAGAATGCAGAGAGCAGTATAGCACTTCATGTTACCAAGCCAATATCTAAGCTTCCTGCTACTGAAGCTGGCAGTGAGGCCTACTCTTCTGAAGCACACTTGACCAAGGAGCAGAAGCTGAAGGCTGAGAGGCTGAAACGGGCAAAGATGTTTGTGGCCGTGTTGAAAAATGGAGCTGCACCTTCCAAAACTGAACCACTGCGTGGTTTGTCAGTTGAACCACAAGAATCTGGGGTTTCTGGTTTTGGTGCTGAGGTTAATCTTGCAGCCAAAGAAAGGGAAAGTAGCTCAGATCCTTTAGCTATCAATACTTCGGATAAAAATCACAAGTCTGAAAGGAAAAATCCTGGTGATGAATTCAATGAACGAAGATCAAGAAGGAAGTATCGAACAAGATCTGGGAGACGTCATGATGATGAGGAGGAAGGAGAGGAGGAGGAGGAGGAAAGGGAGCGGAAGCGTTCCAGGAAGAAGCACAGGTCTCATCGTTCATCACATGTAGAGGATGATGAAGAAGAAATTGATGAGGATGATGAAAGGGATAATAAGCATTCAAAGAAGCACCGGTCTCATCGGTCTTCACATGCAGATGATGGAGATGAAAGTGAAGAAATGGATCATAAACGCTCCAGGAGGAAGCACCGTTCTCATCATACTTCACGTGAAGATGAAGATAAAGATGAAAGGTATCATACACGATCCAAGAAGAAACACCGGTCTCCTCATTCTTCCCATGATGAGGATGACGAAGAAGAAGATTATGAGGGAGTGGACAAAAAGGAGCACTCTAGGAAGAAGCACCGGTCTCACCATTCTTCGCATCATAGTAGAGATCGGCATAAGAAAAGCAGCAGGCATTCTTCTTCCAAGGACAGAGAATCTAGGCGTCTGCACGAGAACGATAGCTCTACCCATGAGGAGCATCAGCACCATGACAAATCTGATAAGCATAGGAAGAGATCTCATTCAGATGGAGAAGAGTTGGAAGAAGGTGAGATCAGTTCCAAAATCTCGGATCAATCGAGAGGAAGTGTGGGGGTTGGTCCCAGTAGAGAAGCTTCTGTGGACTTAAGTTCCTATCGAGATCGGAGGGACCCATCTCAGGCCTCTGAAGTTACAGAGGTTTCTGAGGATCTCCGAGCCAAAATTAGAGCAATGTTGATGGCAACTTTGTAAGAGTTACGCAAGAATTTGGCATCATGTATTGTATTGTTAGTACTTTCTGTTTCGTTACAAAAGTTTGTTTATGCATTCTAGTGATTTGTGTGTGTGAGGGGTGTGTGTGTGTGTGTGTGTGTGTGTGAGAGAGAGAGAGAGAGAGAGAGAGAGAGAGAGCGAGCTAATGCTGGCGGATGTGGGTAAGCTTCCATTCTCTCTTACACTTGGTTATTTGCCTTGGATCAATTTTCACCAAATTACCAAATTTGATCAAGTGTAAAGTCGTCAGAATCTCCGCATCATTTGGAAATGTCAGGTGATCGAGTATTAAAAAGATATGCAGGGCCGGCCCTGGGCATGGCTATTAATGCCACCGCCTGGGTCCTCAAATAAAAAGTAGGATAAATTTTACTAACACCTTCTTAGATTTAAGTCATATTTTACTAAATATTGTTGTCAGTTTTATTCAATTAACACATCTAATGGAGGTCCTTATTAAGGCTGACATCTAATTCATTTCTAATTATGTCACGTCTGTGGTTGTTTTTCCTAAAGTTTTTTGTGCGAAGCTTGATTGCTATGTGCGAAAATTTTGATGGAGTGGATCTGATAAAAATTCTGGTGTCTGTTAGAGGAGTTGGGACAAGATGACTGATTCTAAGGCTGTCGGTGGCATGGGTTTTAAGGACTTCAAATTGTTCAATCAATCTCTGTTAGCCAAACAATGCTAGCACTTACTTGCGCAGCCGGACTCTTTCTGGCCTAGGTTTATGAAGGCGATTTATTTTTCCGAGGTTGATTTTATGAAGGCTACATGTGGCTCTAGACCCTCTTGGGTATGGAAGAACTTGCTTTATGGCAGAGAGCTGTTGGACAAGGGTCTTTGTTGGCAGATTGGTGACGGCAAGGATGTCTTGTTTTGGAAAGACAAATGGATCTCTAGGCTCCCAAGCAAGTCTGTTTACTCTATGATGCCCCTGTATTGCTTTTTGCTGAAGGTGGCTGATTTCATCAGGCCGAATCCCAAGAGATGGAACATCCCCAAGCTTTCCTTTGTTATCTCTAGGGATGAACTGTATGCTATCCAAGTCATTTCTCTTCCGTTTTATGGGGTTGCTGATCAACGAATATGGTGGCTTAATAGGAACGGGGCTTTTACAGTGAGATCTGCCTATCGTTTGGGTAAGCTGCAAATGACTGTCCCTCAGGCGGTTGGCTCTTTAGTCTCTACCCCATCTTGGTTTTGAAAGTGTCTCTGGCGTATGACTGTTGCCCCGAAGGTGAGGCACTTTTGGTGGAGAGCTTGCCATAATTCCCTTGCTACACATGATAACCTTTTCAGGAGGAAGTGTGCCTTTTTCCCTCTTTGTCAGATATGTTCGTCTGCTTCTGAATCAATTGAGCACCTTCTGTTCGAATATGGTTGGACCAACAGGGTGTGGTTTGGTATGGATCTTTCTATCCAGTGAAACTCTTCTTCCTTTTTGTCTGTGGTTTGCAGATCTTCTTTGCTTTTGCATCTTGTTGGTTCTGGCCAAGGGGGCCTTGATCCACTGGGTCGCTTGGCAACGGTTGGTTGGCTTATCTGGAAGGTGAGGAATAACTTCATTTTCTATGGTGTTGCAGTTGATGCTTTTGTTACTGTTGTCAAGGCCAAGGGAATATGGAATGAACGGTTTTTGTTGNAACACATCTAATGGAGGTCCTTATTAAGGCTGACATCTAAGTCATTTCTAATTATGTCACGTCTGTGGTAGTTTTTCCTAAAGTTTTTTGTGCGAAACTTGATTGCTATGTGCGAAAATTTTGATGGAGTGGATCTGATAAAAATTCTGGTGTCTGTTAGCGGAGTTGGGACAAGATGACTGATTCTAAGGCTGTCGGTGGCATGGGTTTTAAGGACTNTGGCTTGTGGGGTGGTTACTTGGAAAGATGGGGGGGATCTTGTCTTTGGCAGTGCCAAGTCTTTCCATGCAGGGTCAAGTTTGCTTGCAGAGGTGGAGGCTGTGCGACAAGCTTGTCTCCTTGCTGAGGCCCAACTGGCTACTAATGCAACAATCTTGAATGATTGTCTTAGTGTAATCAAACTTAGAGATAAGTGTAATTATTAGTGACATTAAATATTTTGCTAGGATTAGAAATCTTACTTTTTTACACAAGTCTAGAGCNCGGCTTGTGGGGTGGTTACTTGGAAGGATGGGGGGATCTTGTCTTTGGCAGTGCCAAGTCTTTCCATGCAGGGTCAAGTTTGCTTGCAGAGGTGGAGGTTGTGCGACAAGCTTGTCTCCTTGCTGAGGCCCAACTGGCTACTAATGCAACAATCTTGAATGATTGTCTTAGTGTAATCAAACTTAGAGATAAGTGTAATTATTAGTGACATTAAATATTTTGCTAGGATTAGAAATCTTACTTTTTTACACAAGTCTAGAGCCTATAATAAGGCTGTTCATTGGGTGACAACCACTCAATTATCCAATTCTCTTCCATTGGATTGGATCGGCTCCCTCCACCCGAGCTTAAGGCTTCTCTTTTGAATGACTATAATAAAAACTTTCCTACATAATAAATTTCAAACGGTGTTCCGACTGCTCAAAAAAAAATAAATTAACACATCTAATGGAGAACATGATTTTATTTATTTACTCTTCTTAGAACTCTCATTTTACAAGAGTGTAATTCTATTTTATCCTTATATTTTTATGTTTTATCCCATGTTATGGCCTAACCTAACCATGGTTACAAACTTTTTTTAATCGGAGGAGTTTAAATATTCAATTCATTTCACATATTATAATTATTAATATAGCATCAAATTAATATAANAAAAACTTTCCTACATAATAAATTTCAAATGGTGTTCCGATTGCTCAAAAAAAAATAAATTAACACATCTAATGGAGAACATGATTTTATTTATTTACTCTTCTTAGAACTCTCATTTTACAAGAGTGTAATTCTATTTTATCCTTATATTTTTATGTTTTATCCCATGTTATGGCCTAACCTAACCATGGTTACAAACTTTTTTTTATCGGAGGAGTTTAAATATTCAATTCATTTCACATATTATCATTATTAATATAGCATCAAATTAATATAAATTAACTTATAATTTTATCAAATTAACACATCAACTTTTAATTTTGTTTGATTAATATTCATTTTTATCCAATTAATATTTATTTTTATTAAATTAACACTAAATTAATATTTAATTTTATCAAATTAGTACAAAATTAACATTAAATTCGATCAAACTAGCATTAAATTTTATCAAACTAACATTCAATTTTATTAAACCAATACCAAATTAATATTCAATTTGATCTAATTAATATCAAATTACCTATCAATTTTATCAAATTAACTTTAAATTTCATCAAATTAATACAAGATTATACCAAACTAATGTGAAATTGATTTTGAATTTTATATTTATCAATGGGTCTTTGGTCTAATGGTACTCCTTGTCTTGTTGAGGTCAAGGGTTCAAGTTCTCCTTCCCATTCCCTCTCCCAAAAAAAAAAAAGATTTTAAATTTTATAAATTTTTATTTTATTTCAGCAAACTAACATTCAATCTCATCATATTAATATTCAATTTTATAAAATTAACACTAAATTAATATTCAATTTCATCAAATTAACCTCAAATTAACATTTAATTTCATCAATTTAACAACTAATTTATAAAATTAACATTCTTTTTTTTGATTGAATTTCAAATTAACATTTAATTTTTTGAATTAAATATTTAGTTTTGTAAAATTAATATTATTTTTTAAAATTAACACCAAATTAACATTTTGTTTAATCCAATTTTTTATAGAAAAAATTCTGTTTAATCTAATTAGCATTTAATTTAATTTAAATTAATACTAAAAGGATGTTTCCTACTACTTTAAGCTTGTTTTATATGGCCAGGATAAATTTGAAAACTCATAAGAGAATAAGTCATCACATTACACCTTTTTGCTTGTCAGTAACGACATTAGACAATAGAGCTAGTTTGTGAAATATGTATATAAATTACGGGGATATTAAGTGATATTTTAGAAATTAGATGGAGTGTTAGTAAAATATGACTCAAATTTGGGAGTGTTAGTGAAATTTATTCTAAATAGTAATATTTTGGCCCCCAAAAGAACACGGGTCCACAAATTTAATTAATTTTATAATTTTAGTTATAACCTATAAACTAATAAAAAATTGACACCACATTAATGAGTTTGTGTCTAGTTTTAATAGATTTGGACAATAAATAGATGAAATAAATTTTTTGAAAAATAATTTAGTTGAATTAATAAATTTCAATTCTATTTTTCTATATATTCAACTTATAGCAGATTTAATTATATTTTGGTCTCCAAATTTAACTTCAATTAATGATTTTTTTATTACCCCCAAGCTTGAATGCAAAAAATGAATTTGTAGTTTCACATCTCAAATATAAACAAAAAACAAGTTTTAAATAAATATATAGTAATATTTTCTCATTTCATTTTTTTCAAATCATTCTTTTATTGGTTGTTACTAGAAACATAGGAAAGATTTTTCCGGTATTTAGAATTTCGTATATATTGTCTCACAACCCTTGATAAAAACCTCTCTTATTGGCATATAAATATAAATAGAAATAAAAATCAATCCTAACATTTATTTAGTCGTATATATATCATTATATTACATTACAACGAAGTCTCATCAAATATTTTCGCCTAAACCTTGTATTTATTGGGCCTCCCGCCCATATGAAAGGGATATCATTTATTTTAGAATAATAATATTTGAATCTAAAAATTTGACCTAATTTATTGACATAATGATGTAATTTCGTAGGAATCATTGGATCAATACCAAATTCTAATGTCTGATGGGATCTACAGTAAATTCAAATGTCACAATAAATTAGATCAATAAATTAAGTTTTTCTTTATTTTATATGAGCTAAAGTCTTCTATCAAATTCTTGGCCAACCTTACACGCCATAGCAGATCATTTTTGTTGGTCATTTGACTTAAATTCAATCACAATGTAATTAGAATTTCTAAACTCTTAGGGTGGTCCACCAAGCTTGTCCTCTAAGTCTTAAGTTGGATGTTTTCTACACTTTCTAAGGACCAACCACTCTTATTTTTTATGGGACACGTACTTAAAGTAGCTCGAGTTACAGTGGCTGATCTTAAAACTCAAGGAAATAATCGGTATAAGCTTGGACATACCGTAACAAAATCTATCCATCTCTCTCTCTCCATCTATATATATATATATATATAACCAACTCAATCGGTGCAATTAATATATATTCATAATAAGAAAAAATTGTGAGAAATGAAGAATAAATTTGCAGTAAGTTGACAAAAATTGATGCTGGAGCTGTCATTGTGATAGGTTTCTTCTTGGTCATGCATGGACAAAAGAGATTTGACACATTAAGAAATATGGATCAATTATTTAATGCATGTACAGAGGTTTTCTCTTATTTCTCTTTCACCCAAATCAGGCTCTCTTGAAATAATGTCAGGACGTGAAGTGAGCAGGGAGCCAAGTCAATTGCAAAAATAGTATCAAAAATAGCATTTCTATCTTTCTTAGAGCTAGAAGATCAATGGTTAGTCTAATGGTCACCGCAATATGCCATTGGATCATTAAATTGTGAGTTTAAACTACACAGTAAACTTTCTTATAGCTAAATGTTTGTATTGCTGGGGTGGTAATCCGGCCTAGTTTGTCGAGGTTCAACGTCTTTAATTTCAATTTAGTTATGATTGATCGAGTTCAAACTCTAAGTGACATTCTCGCTTGAGGTGAAACTAACATTAATTTATATGCAAAAAATTGCAAAAATTAAACTCTAATTTTATAGTCAATGCTAAAGCGATCAATTTCTCATTAAAATCTCCAAAATTCAATGGAAGCATCCATAAAATATATCTTAAAAAAGAGAACAAAAAAGAGGAAGCAGTGTACATGATATGGAGTTACTTGAGAGAGGTTTTAAGGTTATTCATTTTGTGAATACATGATAGGTTTTTTTTCAAAATGTTAGAATACAAGATAGTTGATAACAAAATCAACATTATTTATAGAAGAGTAATGTTATTGACACCGAAAAATTTGACATAATTTACCGACATAAAGACGTGTCAAGTGATGTAATCCTAATGAAGATGTTCAATAATTACAGCCACAACAGCATTATAGGATCACGTCACTACCACTTCATTAGATTAGCAAAATTAAAAATTAGTTTGTTAGGTTCCAATACCATTACTCTTTATAGAAAGGACCCTCATCCACCAAGGCATACTCTAGTCAAACCACATGTTTGAATTCAACTCGTACACAAAAGTTTAGGAATCAAATCAGATTAGAATCATTTTACAATTTTATCGAGCTTGAACATGCTAAAATTGGGTTGAGTTCGAGTTGCTCGAATCAATGCCTAGGTGTGGAACCTTTGTACAAATATGCGGAGACCAACCAAAATAAGTTGTCAAATTGTTTATATGCATACCTTGCTTTTGTTATTTTGAGTTTGGGTGAAATTTACCCTATTCAAATTCATAGCATACCTGGTTTTGTTATTTTCAGGGAAAAAAAATCAAAAAACAAAACACTTTTGTCTTCTCCTGTCTTTACTGGCATCAAGAGCATGGAAAATATATATATATATACTAGTTATTTCTCGTATCTGAAGACACAGAATAATAAAAAAAATAATTAATATATTTGTATTTATATATATATATATATATATACTAACAATAAAAATGTGTCTGAAGATATTCTATAATATTAAAATAAAATATTAATTATGTAATATTTATATTTTAAATAATAATTTGTTTTAATTATGTAATTTAAAATTAAAGTGAATAGGTAAAAAAATAAGAGAAAAGTAGGTAAGAATTAATGAAGTTGTTTGATATTGGAGAGTATGGGTAGAATTGATTGACATTGAGAGTCGTGTATAGAAAATATTTTTTGAGTAGAAAAAAAATTATGATAAAATTTGTACCATTAAATCAAAGTACAATATATATATACACGATGGCAGGGGCGGAGCTACTGCTGGTCTAGGGAGGCAAGTGTCCACCTTGATTTTTTTTTTATATACTTATGTATGTTTTGTTCTTGTTCTTCTCTATGTACCCAAATTGTGCCCATTCAAAACAAACAAAAAAATATTGAGTTCACTAAAAAATTATATTTGTTATTGTATTTGTTTCCTACTACAATTGCTTCGTATTTATTCTTTTTATTAATTTTTTAAAACAATCATAGAGAAATACTTAAAAAAAAAAAATTCGAGTTAGAGTTATTACCACATGCAAAAAAAGGTATAAATAAATTTTTAGGTATTACATATGATTTAAAAATTTATATGTATTATTTATTTTAATCGATAGAAAATCAAAAAGTTAAAATTTATAATTAGTGTCCACTTTTATATAAATTTCTGATTTCAACCCCGTATGAAGGCATTATAAATAATTTGATCCATTTGACGACGCCTTTAACTTTCTCCTTCCCAGAGTCCACGGCCTTTCTCTCTGGCTAACATCGTCCTACCTAGCTCTACCACCATTTTTCCACATTGTGAGCTGGCAAGGAGATGACTTGGTTGGAACTTTTAATGCTCAACATAAGTATATTTAAATTTTATGATATTAATAAATATTTTTATAATTGTTATGGATTATTTTATAATAAAAAAATTTATAAATTTTGCAGTAATTGCCATCAATATTAAAATATTATAACAAGTAGTAAGTATTATAAAAGTGGTAAAAACAATTAATAAAAAAATAATAAAATATTTATAAAAATGATAAAAATATTTACTAGACTTGTCCTTCATTCTCCTAAAATTGTGGGGGTATCATTGAAAATTGGAATTGAAAAAACTTATTGGTGATGTTTGAGGTAGGTATATTCCTCATTTTCGGCTGTGTTAATCTTATGGGTGAGACTATTCTCGCTCCTTAAATTTCATTTTTTATCTCATTTAATTTTTACTTCAAACTATTAAATTCTTTTTATCTATATTCATTCTATTAATGACTAAGTTCACCTCATTTATACTCATCTAATTAAATTATTAAATATTTATTTTAAAGAAATAGAAATAAAAATAGTAATTGAAACGAATTTTCAATGTTCTGATGTGATCTAAAATTTTTTGAGATGTTTTAAAATATTTTAACATATTGTTACCAATGTCTTCAGAATATTTTGAGTTATATTTTAAGATATTTTGATATATTTCGATAAATTTATTTTTATTCTATTTTTGAAGTACCGAAATAATATATCGAAATAAAATTTTGATCATTACTTATATAATAGGTTGAAATAAAATTGAATTAATTTAATTTGTAACTGATAGAATTGATATTGATGGAGTGAAGTTAGTAATTAAAATAAAAAAGATTAAATGGGTGAGAATAATTCGCCCAATCTTATAAACCTCGTCGAAGTGGGAGGGTGATATTGAATTTGGTAACCGTATCACATATAGAGAAGCATGCATAACGCCTTTCGATTCTATGCACAATTTATAAATTTATCACGAAATAAACGACTTTTAATTTTATTTTAGTGGTTGAATGTGATAAACCGATAAACTTGTTACAGCTATTAAACAAATGGATCAACACAAATTTAACTAAACATGATATATACCATTAAATACAGTTTATAAATGGTCAACACGGATCAAAGAAGACAAGAACTAGCGCCTTCAGTACTTATATATTGGCACACTTGCAGCAGCCATGCCGATGAAAATAAAAAGAATAGTTGGGGTCCGGTCTCTATAGTTACGATAGTTCGATGAAACTAAATCTATTTTTCAATGTACAAAATATGTAGTGAGACTTTAATTTCGATCCTAGCATAAGTATTGTCAGTCGGATCTTCTGCAGATACTTGTGTGATGCTAAAAAATAATATTTTTTATATAAATTTTAATATACGGAACACAAACATAGAAGTAAGAAGAGTGAAATTGATTGCATGCAGACGTTGCGTAAGCTTGACTTTCTTTCTTGCACTCAAACTGATTTTCAATTCATGAAAATGAAGTGCACACTTGCGCGCTAGCAATGGGCAATAAGGCCAAACCTACTTTGCAAGAAATATTGAAAATATAAACAAGCACAACCTTTCATTGATTGACATGACACTCAACCAATCACCATTTACGGGTCTGATTTCTTGCTCTATATTCTTAGCAATTAAAAACTAAAATGGTCATAGTTTAAATCTCATCACCTGCCGTTTTTTCAGACCAATATATATACGTACAGAATTATATAGATTAATATTTATTAGGGTTCGTCAGTACGTGAGCATTAGAGTTTGAGCGTAGAGTGACAAGAAATGTTTATCAGTTCAAACGATATCGTATCGGTGACAAATTTAAAATTGAGAATTAATCCCATCAAAATTGGCATAAGATTTACTTCTCACACCCAGTTATAGGCGGCATTCTTGGCAGTGGGGAAGATAGGAATATAATTAAAAGTTGGTACAATTTAAGTACAAATTTTATTTTGTCCTGTAATAGATAAAAATAATATGATGTATTTATATTTTTTATATCGTATTTGATACTTAAAAATTCATTAATTATATAATTTATTTGACATAAATAAAAGCAATATTCTATAATTTTTTGTCTTCTTAGAAATTCCACATTTTATTTATTTTTGGCTGTAAATTCTATAATTATTAAACCAAAGAAGGCTGCAATAAACCATACTGAAATTCTAACAATACATAAACACCGCGCATATAAATTAATTTTAGTTTGTTGATTCTAAGAGATTTAGTATGAATTTTTTTTTATTCTAGTACCCAACTGACTTAATTAATTTTATTTTATTTCTAAATTATTAGGGTGGGCCCAATTAAAAACATATATATATATATATATATATATATATATATATATATATAAAACATATATAATTTAAAAAAAAAATATTTTTTTCAGGGTGGCCCAAGCCCTTCCGGGCCCTTTCCTCCCTTCGCCATACATAGTCACTACTTAGGTTTCTTTTTTTTTTTATTATTAACATTCACAAGTAGTGAACGTCCTAAACTCATAGGTTTGGGGCTAGGAAATCTAGTTTTGATATTTTTTTTGTTCAACCTCTCCAAAATATAGTCACATTGGATCCCCTCTCTTGTCTATATTCTAAATATCTACCGAAAAATACTTAAGTTTACAGTTTATCCCAAAATCCACGTCATGGGCTAAACATGCGGATTATTCATGCTTTATCCCTGATGTCCTTTATGTTGTAGAGTAACTAGGTGGTACAAAAAATCAAAGGAGAAGAGACAATAAAAACAAGGTAGATCGAAAAAAGTTACTAGACAAAATATGTCAGACGTTATCTTCGAAATAATAACTTTTCTATTACAATGTAGATGGACTCAGAGAAATTCTATTCCCAAGATATAGTACCTGATATTTAAAATTGCATGTCTTAGTGGTTTTGGAATCAAAACCCAACCCGAGTAAAAGCTTAGAAAATTGATCTCAAGAAAGTAGCATAATAGAATTAAGAAAATAGAAAAATGTCCTGATTCTATGGCCAAGCATAGGAAACCTATATGTATAGTGTTTCATTTACCTTTTTAGAAGAATTGCAACTCTTCGTTTAAATGGTAATATATATTTTTATTTGGAAGCTTATATCTCTTCTTGAAGAATCACTTACCAATAAATAATTAGTTATATAATTTATCATTATTATTACTAAATATCTACATATATACAACACTTTAAACAGTAGAGGTGACAGGGCAAGGGTGGGTAAGCTCAAGCCCACTTATACAAGTAATTCATTTCATGAAATACTTCATGGATGTTTTTATCAAAACATGGTCCCTGGGTACACACCATGTTGTTCAAACTACTCAACTTGATTTTGACATGGCAAAACTCTATAGTCACGAGTTTATTTTCTATGGATTGACATATATAGGACTAGGAGAAAGATTTAGCCATTTAGGCAGCTAGATGTTTGAACAGAAATACCATGTTGATTCGAGACTATGTCATTGTTTGTTCCATGTTGTTCAAACATCTCAACTCAATTTTGACATGACAAAACTCTATAGTCACGAGTTCATTTTCTATGGATTGAGATATATAGTACTAGGAAAAAGATAAACCATTCAAGCCAAATTTTTGAATAGACAAGGGTGACTTCACGCTTATAAACTTTTAAGACAAAAAGGTCATAGACATCGTATGTCCCATGCTTATATTCACTGCGTATTTCCTCTCTTTGGACCAGTTGAATGGGGTACATAGCAACCCTTTTACCAGTCAGGATTGATCAGTACCTTGATGTTTCAACTTTAAGTTTTTCTCTTTTTTTGTTCCGTGTATTTGTTCAAACATCTCAAAATGTATGATTAATCTTAAAATATTGTGGTCGAGTATGAAAGTTATAATTTTTAAAGATAAAATTATAGATGAAATGACAACTGATTAGATATATTCATGATTGATCATAACTTTTCACTCAAACAGTCAATAATTTCGCTTTTAAAATATATTACTTAAAATTTAACTGTCAGTATAGTACGAAAATTTGATACCGTAGAATTATCTTAGAAGATGACTAGATTAGTAAGAAATGTAACAATCATCATTGTATTTTTTCCAGGTTAGGATCAAATTAAGTTGCTGGTCCTGCCTATTGGCCCGTCTGGTCTAAGTTTTGAAAGAGAAAAGATGGTATAATATATAATAGTCTCAGTTGACTATATATCAGCATATTTTTCCATGGTGTTTGAAAAATCAGAGCCGGTCATGCTGGACCCAAAAAAAAGCATGCTCCAATGGCCCTTGTAGCTAGTATGGTCTGAGTCTCATTTCCCCTGGACTTATATTTTATATCCTATTTTGTCACTAAACTCTGAAAATGAGTGCCATGCATGTTGCCCTCGTGAGAGAGAGAGAGAAAGAGAGCTAGCTAGTTCTAAAAAGTAATGGTACACATCTTAAATGGAACCCAAAAATTGTAAGTATATCATCCTTTCTCTTGAATGGGTGTTAGATAAGTGAATTTCACTGATAAAATCTATTCATTTAAAATATAATATGCATCTTTTTCAATTTAGCATTACTCTTTGAGTTATGTATTATTACTCAAAATATCGCATTCTAGAAGGAGGGATATCATTATTTCATCTTTGGGGAGGAGAAGCTATTAACCATGAACACTACAATTCTATGCTAAACTTGACTGGTTTCTAGCAACTAAAATAGTAATAATATGCTAAGTTCCTCTTTATTTGTAGGCTTTATCCAAAATCACATACTTTTCTGGGGAAAAAAGTACTAAAAAATACTATTTTTAAAGGTCAATTGTATAAAGACAAGTTGCACTTACTCGTCATCGATCACAACATTTTATGATCGATTATGAATAATATCGACTATTCGCTACTTTATCTTTAAAATTTGTAATTTGACTTTTTAAAAGTTGTATTTTTCATTATCAATCATACAATTTTGTGACCGATCATAACTTTTTAAATTGTAATTGAACCCTCAAAAAATTATAACTTATTATATATGTAGTCATGGTAAAGCACATTCTCTTTAGTTTTGTTTATGGTATGCATTTCTACTCTCTTTGAGCAAGTGATCATGAAGTTGTTCTCAACCCTCGTATAGAGAACGGCATCTACAATTTGCCATACAATTACGATGCTGAATGAATGAAAGCGATACCCTACTAATCAAACACACAACTGTGGAATTGGGGAGCCAATGTGTTCACTCTTCTTTTCAATGTTATTACGTACCAATTCACGGGAATGATAAAGAAACAAGAGAAAAATACTACTTGAAGTGAATGGCATTTTACAACACCATATGATATCTATATTTGGTTGGATTTATTACTATACTGAAGAGGAATAAGCCCCCTTCCCCTTCCTCCCCCGACCTATGAACCGCACCATCCACCCTCATATGGAGTGAGACCTAGGGGCGGAACTAGGAATTCAATTTAGGGTGAGCCTTACCAACAGAGGTCAATCAAAAAAAGACCAATTATGTGACACTAAAACACTAGACATGCAATTAGACAAATTACAATTTAAATTCTCACAAAAATTAACTTGCCTAGATAATGTGTCTGTTATATTTGTCATTGATTTAATTGGATCGTAGTACTTATTGAGACTCATTATCTATTCAATAATAATGATTCATCAAGTCAAATTTTTAAGTCATTTTTTTTAATTATATTTAACATTTTCCATCAATCAAAATAGGACCCACTATTTATAATCGAATTCTTCACTCATATATAGTGGATGATCTGTTTGAATTTGAGCTAAACTCTCTAATTGTCATGATGAAGAATTTATTGGGTAATCAACGTGAGCATCTTAAATGGAATAAGAAACGTATTAGAAGAATCATAATAAATCATTGATATATTTATTGCAGACCTGATAGAAAACATAGAGATTTAGTAGTATCCAAATTATATTGAGTTTACGTATTTTATCCTTATAAATAAAGTTGGATATTATGTAATTAATTATCAAATAACCTGTTTTCTAGTAAATAATAGACCGACATAGATTTTTGATCCGTATATGTAGGTACAATGTATTAAGGTGGGGTGCGTTGTATCGAACCACCCTCGATGTTTTTTTTGTGTTTTATTATTTTTCTATTGTGAATTCCTATCTCTCAACTTATGATACTGTATTAGTGTTAATTATCCGTTGTGCAAAACTTACAAGATCTAATATTATATAAAATTAAGAGAATTGTATTGGAACCCACTCACTAATTTAGGAGAAAATTCTCAAATAATATTATTTAGATATACAATATGAACATCACAAATTAAAATCAATAAATTACTTGGGCACTTTGTTATATATTTGGGAAAAATAGGGTTTGGTAAACTATAAAAGGACTTCTATGTGACTATGTGGATGTTAGAACTCTCTTTTGATGACTACCCATATTAAACTTATTATAAACATCATGTAGACTAAGACCTATATTCATAAAAACTTAATACACAAAATTTTTTATAGTTTGAACACTTTTTTTTTTTTGGTCAAGCCCAATTACTGGTAGGGGAGTGACTTTAAGGTCTAATTGTGGGACGATAACCATTAAGCTAACCACTAAACCTATAATTTCTTAAAAGAAGCTACCTTGTGTATTTTGACAAATTTACTTTGAGAAGACAGTTAACAAAACTTCTTTTTTTGTAACATTTTATATGCACTGCCAAAAATGTCGGGCTAATAAGTGTGAGATTATGGGCTTAAATTAAAAAACAATCACTTTATACAAATAATTCAAAATATTACTTGCGTTTATAGTTAATTCGCTTGCTTCTCTCAATAACCCGATTAAAAGGATTAAATTTGTAATGTACACATTAGGGCCCTAATAAAAATGTGAAAGTTGTGATTTGCATATTGGGAGGGAGATGGCAGAGAGATAATTCAAATATTTGGGCAAAAGATTGGAAGGATTTAATTTTTGATTTTATTTAATTAAAAAATAGAAGGATCAGTTCAGAATCAGATACACCACAGCGATGGAAAAAAAAAAGTCAGAATTAATGCCCGCATGATCTGAAACGTGGCGCCCTACATTGGACGGTCAAAGGTTCGGTGGGTCCCACATTAGTTCGCTCGCTAGCTATAGAGACAGATAGCATGGCCGTCAATTTCGTTGACTCTTACCTCCTCTCTTCTAACGTGGAACACGCCGGGCCAATCGGGCGGTGTACTTGTAGAACGTGTCAACTCTCAACTCTCTTTTTCTCTCTCTCTCTTCTCTTTATCTCCTCTCTCTCTCTCACCCATAATTTCTCTATAATTTTGGGCAAGGCAATGCCACGTGTAGAAACTTGACGCACAGCCTTACCTCAATAACGCTTTCCAAATTTATTTTTCTTCCATTTCTAAAGTATCAAACTTCTTTTCCCATTTGGTCATTAGTCTTAGTCCTAACCCTTATTAATGCCGAGTCTACTGCATTTACAAAGAAGACTTTTAGGACTTCAAACACCAACCCTCCCTCTCTCCCTCTCTCTCTCTCTCTCTCTCTCGCCCCCCTTACATACACCTATTCTCTTCATTTCACTTATGTGGACAAAGAGGGAACAGGAGGACTCGCCATCGAAGCTGATCCTTTAAGGTTCTTTGCACCAAAGCCAACCTTGATCAATTCACTCGTAAACTCAAGTCATTCCATGGCTAAGTTTGACATCATGAACCACTCATTTGATCATCATGTTCTTAACTCTCTACATGATCAAGAGTTGCCCGTTGCAGTACCCGAAGAGCAACGTCGGCTGGTCAATGAAATGGATTTCTTTTCCGACAAGAATCCTTCCAGGGATTCAAGGAATGTTGAGATCAAGAAAGAGAGTGTACAACAATCTGAGCTCAACGTGAATGTATGCTAGATATCTAACAACTTAATTTCCTTGTTCGTTTTCTTCTTCTTTTCGAATTATTTAATCTGATGATTCCTTGGCACGTTTTTGTTTTTTTTTTCTCTCTCTTTCTGGGTGATCATAGACCGGTTTAAATCTTCTTACCACGAACACTACAGTCAGTGACAAGGCAACTGTGGATAAAGGTGGATCACCACCAGGAACAGACAAGAGAACTTCTAATGAGGTGAGAATTGAGGTTGCTATTATCTTATGAAGATGAAGGGTTGTGGATGATAATGATACGATATCATTATCATACATAACATACCTCAGTTGTGTTGTGTTTTTGAATCACCAAGTTAAAGATCTCTTTTTGTGTAGTTGGTTGTTCTACAGACCGAGCTGAACCGGATGAATTCAGAAAATCAACGGTTAAAGGCTATGCTTAATCAGGTTAACAACAAATTCTATACCTTACAAATGCATATAGTTACACTCATGCAACAACAGAAGAATCCAAAAGCTGAAAGTACAGAAGAGACCAAGGTAATTTTCCTCTAGTAACATTGTCAGTAATTCAACTGTGTTCATGGTTCTTAAGATTAATAAAAGTATTGGAACAATTAACTATGTTCATTAGAAGTCTGACAAGTTTTATCATGTCTGTATGTTAGATATCTAACACAACACTCCTTTTAACCGGGCTTGGAACTGGCTGTGTAGAAAAGAAGTTAAATTAATATGTTTCTTTTGCGTGTTTAGATGATTGATGGGGACCTAGAAGAGAGAAGACGACGAAACGTCTTGGTTTCTAGACAATTCATGGATCTTGGCCAAGCTCTCATCTCTGATAAAGATGAACCTCCACAGTCTTCATCTGAAGGAAGAAACCGGGACTGTTATGAGTCACCACACTACAGAGAACATATACCAATGGCAGCCTTTGAGTCACAGAATTATGGTAATTGTGGTGATCATGAAAATCCTGCGTTTGATCGGAGGAAGACTGATTGTGAGGAGAGAGAAGATAGCCCTCGTGAACAAGATTTTCAAGAATGGACATCGAACAAAGTCCCTAAACTACAGTGCTCTAAGGATTTTGATCAAGCCACTACGAGAAAGGCCCGTGTCTCAGTTCGTGCACGATCTGAGGCAACCATGGTACGTACTAAGCATTAAAAAGTTCTATTAGATTCAATTTTTGGAATATATACTCGCTATAAACTCATAATCGATCATCACTTTGTATTATCGGATTTGGATCAGTCAATATTTGCTGCTTCTTTTTTTTTTCATAGATAAATGGTAAATCTTATATATATAAAAAACTAGATCTACAACAAAGCTCAAACATGTTTAAGTAGCACAAACTCAGTCAAAGGAAAAACCATAGCCTACACTACAAACAAGTCCTCCCACAACCTAAACGGATATGGACAAGACTAACCAACACCTTTCACATACTAAGAGGGGACTTTAATCTCTGCTAAAGGCCCTTGACACTTAAGGTATGGATAATTGATCTTTTAGCCTTCAGGATCTATTCCATCTCAACAATCTTCTCATTTTCCACCACATGGGAAGTGCCCTGTGTTTCTCAAGTTGGCAATTAATTAAACTCTCAAATTCTTGAGGACTGCTCGAGCAACGAACATTAAAAGGGTTTGAGGATGATTCTCTACCATTAATGGTTTTGGTTCCTTACACTGGAGCTACCTCTATCTTATCTTTTCTTTTGCTTTTAGGAGCATCAAGTCATTCATCGATGCAAGGCTCTCCAATCTTAAATTTCTTCTTCCTCCAAACTTAGGAGGATTTTGCGTAGGAGTTAATGGATAACATACATTAGAATGGCCAAATAATTTGCATGTTATATTTAGCTTGTTTCTAGAGAGGGTGGGGGAACCAAGGAAGAAATATTGTCTAATAATGCTACCTAACTAGCTAAAGTCTTCCTCAGTCTATAATGGGATACCTCCCGTTTTTCAGTCTTATGTTCTAGCTACACAAGCAACAACACTTCCACCTACTCAGTCAAGTCCATCTACTTCCGCATAGTTTGTCAAATACGTAAAATTGGATGAAAAAAAACTCAGTTTAATAAACCCAAAGTATGCAGCAGCAATCCAGCCTTATTGCAATCCATCTCTTTTATATCATTTCAAGGTTACTTATGCACGAGGGTACCAAATTCCACCATTTTCTATATTTGATGGGGGAGGTTGATCTAAAAGACACTTAAACCCATTATTCAAAGTTAAAACTTCATCAAAATCATATTTCCAAGTCTTTTCAGCCTAGGTTTTAACACAACAATAAGGTTGTTTCTTTTCTAAAAAGTAACCGGTTATAGCAGTTCCCCATAAAGAATATCCTTGCATAGCAATTTCCAATGGGATTTCTTGAACCTCGCTCTTGACAAAAGAAACAAAAGAAAATTGATTATCACTCAGTAGCTTGGCACTTAACACTAGCTTTTGTTGTAGAACACAGTTAAAATTTTGATACTATATTAATGAAGCATGGCCAACGATCATATACTGGTTTAAGTTTTTCCCCTGTACCAAAAAACAAGTTTGGACACACTCTACCACCTATGGGGAAAGCTTCACTGGCCAATATGAGCCTTAGTTTTTTTTCTTTCTTTCTTATTAATTCCTAACTTATTAAATAATCCTTGACATGCTTAATCTCAATCCAATACAGATCTCTGATGGATGCCAGTGGAGAAAGTATGGACAAAAGAAGGCAAAAGGAAACCCATGCCCTCGAGCTTATTATCGTTGCACCATGGCTGTCGGGTGTCCAGTACGCAAACAAGTAACTTCCTTTGATTTCTTCTTCCTCGTCATAAAGACAATATCATTATTTCCTCCATCGATATCCAATTTTTCTCATCATTTGTTATTTTTATTTTTTTATTATTTATGAGAAAAAAGAAGAAGTTATGCTTAATTAGTCAAGCGCTATTTAATTCAAAGAAGTTCATTCAACAGGTACAAAGGTGTGCAACAGATCAAACGACCGTCATAACAACTTATGAAGGACAACACAACCACCCTCTCCCTCCTGCTGCCATGACAATGGCATCAACCACATCAGCAGCAGCGTCGATGTTACTCTCAGGGTCAATGTCAAGTGCAGATGGGCTAATGAACTCGAATGCCCTCGCAAGAACACTACTCCCTTGTTCCCCAAACATGGCAACAATCTCTGCTTCGGCACCATTCCCTACTATTACATTGGATCTCACCAACTCTCCAAACCCTTCACAGTTTCAACGACCACAAAGCCAATTCCATGTCCCCTTTCCCAACCCACCTCCTACATTTGCTTCTATGCCACAGATTTTTGGCCAGGCTTTGTACAACCAATCGAAAAGCTCAGGTCTTGAGAGCTCACAGGAAATGATGAGAGCAACGGCGGCCATTACTGCGGACCCGAACTTCACTGCAGCTCTAATTGCAGCCATTACCTCTATCATTGGCAATGTTCAACCAGAGAGGAATAGTAGCAATAACAATACTATCAGAAACCACAGTGAGAGCAAAATGGAAGACTCAATATATTAGGAAATTAAGATGTGCACGACAATGCAGTCAAATTTGATGAACTGAGATATATATTGGAGTAATTCTATTAGATCCTAAAAAAATTGGCCTAATTTGACAGTTATGTGAACCATGACCATAGCTCTTGGATTACTTCATTATCAACAAATTAAGTTAATTTTTCAAGTCTTCATAGCATTACTCATATACTGATGGTTTTGCGGGTTTTTTTTTCCTCCCTCTCTTTTTCATTCTGTATTCCTGTGGATAGGGTACACAAGTAGCATGTTTTTGTTTTTTTCTGTGTTTTTTTATTTATGTTTGCTGTCAAGTGAATAATAAGATGCATATTATTCGTGTAAATACTAAAACAGCTTGCCACAATTTTGATTTCGGCCTTTTTTTTGTAGGTTAATTCATATGGTTACTTCAGTTTTGCCCCTTCTATCCTTGTATATAAATATCTCCATTGAGTAATGCTATTGAGATTTAAAAAATTAATATAATTTATTAATATAATGATGTGTCAAGTGATGCAGTACTAACGAAGAAGTTTAAGAGTTACGATCACATCATTAAATCAATAAAATAAGGTCAATTTTAAAGTTCTAGTAACATTACTCCTCTTGAGAACTAACGATATAAAAATGCAAGGATATAGGTTTACAATTTAAGTGTGGAATCAGTATTCTGAGTTATTTAAAAAAAATGTCTAATTTGAATGTTCAATTTCTTTTGGGTAAAAATCCATGAATTTGAAAGTTGGTATCTCTGTAACATGAATAGAATGAAATAGAACAAAGAATTAGAGCGAAGCTGTATCTTTTTAAGGTTATCCTCGACTCTTATATGATTATCAAATTGTGTTCGATTCATGATAGTAACATGGTTTGTTGCTTGGTTTTGGTGGTACTATATTGACCGACTGACTTTCTGGACTAATAACTATGACTCAAATCAGATATTCTACAGTGGAGGACCCTCATGGTCACACCTAGAGGAAATTACTATCTACTAGTCACCCCTATCTTTTTTCTAGTTCAAAAAAAAAAAAAGTAGTAAGTATGAATTGAGGATTGCCTTCCCATTTTCTTGATAGGCTCCAATGTGATACCTATCCATGCACATATTTGTTTTGATAGACAATAAATCTTAGTTTCGAAAATAAATATATTATAACGAAACTCAAAACACACTCCGTAAACACACTGAACAAATCATATGAGGATTGAGGACTGCTATCTATATCCATTTTGATGCTTTATAAAGATATGGAACTAGTTAACAACATGGGGATGGAAAAAAAAAACCAGTTTAAGCATGTTTTTACATCTTCCTGTACCATATTGAGTGTTTTTTGGGGGTGTTGAACAAAATTAATTAACTTGTTACTAAATCGAAAAGAGGCAGTAAAGAAATGTAAGCAAGCACACACTATTCTAAAAAATATTTAATGAATCATACAATCATAATGAATTGGAGTAATTATTTGTTGAATCATTCTCAATTTAACTGAAGCCTAAACTCGAAATAATCCGCAAAAAAAATCTGAGTTGAACGTAATTTTTAAGCTAAAAATTGAACCCTGTGCTTGAACCTGCATTTTAAACCGGTTTGTACTCCAATTATGAAACCTAAATCCACAAACTTAAGCATAAACAAGAGTTAAAAGGGTTCGTTAGAATTTATACACGAAAATTTCTAAATCAGGTTAACCTTTCAACCCCTCTAACAAACTTTATTTGCACACTGAGGTTAATGAAAAAGCCAGGTTAATTAAAGAGAGAAAGCTAACAATTTCAAATTTAAAAGAAGAAAGTTCAGAATGTGGGTGTCCTTTTCCTCCGGATAACAACGGTCACATTTGGCCAACTGTTATGGCAGGAATAGATTGTAATTATAAGCTTAAAACCTCAACTGTGCCTCCTTTTCTCATGGGGCAAATGAGGCATAGGCAAAGAATAGGATTCTCAATGAATCCAGCCGTTTTGAAATTGAAAGTTTCGTTAAGTGGTTTCATGCTAACATTTATATAATCTAAATTCGTTTTATTTATTAGAGGTAATTTGTACTTGAAGGCACGGTATAACGTAAACCAACCGATTAATTTACAGAAGTGAGAAGTGAAGAGTAAGAAAAAGAAAATAAAATGTGAATGATTTTGAGATAGGTGTTGGTAGTTATTGGATGAGTCTCAAACTGCCAGATAGATTTATAGAAGTTTACCGTATTTTATATTATAGATATTAGATAGTATGGCTTGAGTTCATATCGAATTATTGATTAAACAAATATCACGAGCCACTTCGCTTATGAATAGAAGCTATTAGTAAGGCTGATAATCGAACATGTCTGAGCAAGTTTGAATTGAGTTTGTCGAACTTGATTTTTAAACTATTTAAAAAAAAAAATTAAAACCAACCGAATTTGAAATGAGTTTAATTATTTACACATAAATGAGTCAAGTCTTTTGGATTCGAGTCGAATCTGTCAACCTCGTTTTCTAAACGAGCATGAACGAGCTTAAAATAAATGAATTTGAGTAGTTCGATTCAATTATCAGCTCTAAATATTAATATATAGTTTACCCTTAATTTTGTGATGATTTCATCGTATGCTATAAAAAGTTTATCACTCTTTAAACACGTTATGTGTGTGATAGGGATCATAGAGGGTGACACGAAAAATGCAACTTTAATCATTGGCTTTGCTTGGGGGTTACACATTCAAACTAAAAATCCTAATCATCGTCGTCGTCGCCACCACCACCACCACCACCACCACCGTCTATGCCAGCACTAGCTAACTTTTTCCATGGCTAGGGCGGTTGGCTTAACTGACCATCCCTGCTTTAGAACCATACTTTTGAGTGGTAGTTGCCACCCTCTGGCAGCCTTTGCTTTGATCCCTCCGTCGTTAAATTCTCCCACTTAAACTTTTGCTGGAAGGGTCAACTTTGCAGTTGGCTGAGAATCTCACATCGGACAGAAAATATAAAATAAAAATTATCCTAATATTTTTTGAATTAATTCACTACTTATAAACTTAAGTTTTTAGGTGATTGTTAGTTTCAACGTGCTTGGATCAATGCATTTCTCGGTCACCCAACAAATTGATAAGCAGTGCAGCGTACCAGTATTAATAATGACTCAAAAAAATGGTGAGGAGGTTGTCAAAAAATTATAAATTTTAGTACGATACAAACATCTCGTAATTTTCCTCGAAGTGACAGTGTGAATAACAACATAGTTGCTGATTTGGGGTGGTCTAATTCATTTTACTTGTAGGATGGCACCGAATAAAATTTTTTGACACCGTACTTCCGAATTTTACTATTTTAATGGGTGTTTTTATAATTTTTGTGAGTCATTTTACAACAAAAAATTATTATTTTTATGGGTGATTTATAACTTTTATAGGTATTTTTACAACTATTATTGTGATAACTGTTTTTTATTATTTTGGTTGTAAAATGTTAGAATCGATAACAAGTATTATAAAAGTGATAAAAAATAGTTATCACTCACTCACAGTGATAAACATACTTACAAAAATTATAAATGTCATTATGATATCAATTTTTTTCTTTTTTCGATACCGTGGATAACTCTTTATTTGCATCAAGTGATGTAGAGTATCATTATTAATAATGAATTATAAGAACGATAAGGAGGTCATGAAAAAATTATAAACTTTAATACAATGACTTTTCGTAATCGTCTTCGACATATATGGTTTAAAATTAACGAAGTAGTTGGTGATTTGGACCGGACTAAGTCATTTTACTTGCATTATGCAGACCGGCGCAGGTGTCAACTTAAATGCGTCCGCGGTTTTAGCTATATTTCTTGTTTTTTTTTTTTTTTTTAAAACCTTTTCAAGATAGGATTATTTTAGACTCATTCCTATGAGAGTAAATTCTTGACCCTTGCAATTTCGGACACTTACAATCACTCGCAAACTACAACTATCAGTTAAATCCGAGAGACAACAATAAAAATCAAACTCCTGACATTTGAGTCTATGACCCGCGTAGTTTTTAGCTGTATTTGTTGTTGTTGCTCCAGACTCGTTTTTTTTTTGGTCTATTACCTCATAAATTCAACATGGCAGCTAAGCCAAAGATCATTTTTTTTATTTATTTTTTCCATGTGAATTTTCAAACTTTTTTCTTTGTTCACATTGTGGGTATATGGAGACTTGATTGGTTCTGGTTTCCCTTATTCTTTGTTCACATTGTAAGCATCCGGAGACTTTGAATGCTTCTAATTTCCTCCACATGTGCATGGAGGTCAAACTCTCCAGGTCTAGAAGTCTCAACTTAATGTTTGCATAATCCCGTTGCTTCATCTACCGATTAAATTCGTATCGTGTTTGAATCAATAAATTATTCATAGTCAAAATAGTATTTTTAATAATATAATTCTTCTCGATCAATTTACGAAATAAGTTTTACAAATCATGTTAGTTATAATTGGAACCATGTTTAAAGTCATAGTAATTCTGAGCAACTTCGTGTAATCATGATCTATTTAATTAATTTATTTGTAGTCATTAATCATAAAAATAACAAAATAAAATAAAATAAGGATTATTAATAGAGATTTCACCGTAGCATTAGGGATAAGGCAACAGTCCTGCAAAGGTATAATGGCGAAATTGATCCACTTTGGCCGATTTTAATTTTAGTTTCTAATTATTAATTAAGAAATAATAGTAAACAATATTATAAAATATTTTTTTACAAAACACATTTTACTATTAGACAAAAAAAATTCAAAAATATGTATATCAAAAAATTACTTGTGAATATCATTACTTGGACCTTATTCCTAATAGTTGACCTTGGAATGTGATGCCTATCCTTATGAGTGGGTATGTCAATGATTCAAAATCTCAATTCGAATTCGAATCCGAAATCGGTTAATTGAATTTGAATGAATATTTTTATCGATAATTCAAATCTGAATTCGAATCCAAATTATCAGATCTAATTATGATCTAATTTAAATTATTTAAATATTTTTATATAAATATTAAAGAAATTATGTAATTATTTTTAAAAATTAGTTGAAATTTAGGTATAAACTTGTTAAAATTTAATTAGTTAAGTTATTCGGATATAATCAAATTTTAAATTGTTAACGAATTTGAATATGCATCTCGAAAATAAACTTTGTCAAATTATCGAATCGAGTTCAGATTCAAAACAATTCAGATTCAATCTAAATTCGATCTGTTAATAAGCCTACTTATGAGATTTGTTTTTCTTACCATACCGTCATTACAAGTTGTGTGGTTTAATTTTATAATTTTTAAAAGTCATTTAAAACATTGAGGGTCATTAATAAATTTTGAAGATTATTTATAATTTTTAGGAGTCTTTTATAACATTTGAGTTTACTCTTGATCGACCATAAAAATTTTAAGTTATGATCGATTCCAAATGACCTACAAAAGTTATAAATAACCTATAAAAATTATAATTTAAACTATAAAAATTATAATATGATCTTCAAATTATAAAGTTTTATAATTATAAATAAACTTAAAAATTTGTATCTCAATTTGCAAAACTTATAAAATTTAGGGGTAAAGTACAAATTTTTTATTGGATACCGCAGTGGACTCCCTTATCCTTAATATTTGTGCTTAAACGTAGCCGCGTTTTACAATGCCTTCGAAGGAGGGTAGACGCGCCGCAATATGCTTGCATTGGAAATTAAAAAATTGACGGAAACAGTTGCTGACGACGTACTTACCGGTGATGGCGCAATAAAGGCACTTGCTCATGTGTCGTCATGTGAGCGGCTTTATTAAAAGCTAAGCAACAGCCCGTCCATAGTCGGCAAAAGCTCTCAACCCTCCCTCCTTTTGCCACGTGGTTCATTCACAACTCATGCATATACATATACATATACATATATGGAAAAATAAAATTTATACTTTTGCCCACTTTAACTATATTTTTTTCCAATTTATCCCCTCAGCTGTCTATTAGCAACAATCTTATATTTGAAAACATTATACAATATCAAAAATCGAACTAATTTATAGTTTTTATGTTTTAAAAAATAAATTAATTTTTTAATTATATAATTTAAAATTAAAATGAAGAGAGAGAAACGCGAATTGATGAAATTGTTTAACATTGAAAAGTATGTTCATTGATTTGATCTAATTTGTTACCGAATGACGTTATTTCAGTGAAACTATTAGATTAACATCAAGTTTCAATGTTTAATGGATTTTATAGTCAATTCAAATACCATAATGAATTAGCTCAACAAATTAGATTAATAAATTTGGTTTAATAGTATTACTCAAAATCTAATAATAGATGGTCTATTTTTTACTGAATTAAGGAGGGGATATGTCAAGATGTACATAAGTTAGTTCAGATATCCTTAAACCATTTAGGGAAAAAAAAACATAATAATGGTGGGGGTAAAGTGAGATTGGGATGATAATTTAAACAGGTAAAGTGTCATTTGACTTATGACAAATGAAGAGAAACTCAAGGCCGTCATTGGACAGCGAAAAAAAAGATTCTCTGCATAGGGACACCCAAAAGCCCCCGCCAAAATAAAAAAGACAGCAAAATACATTAAAATCCATAACAACTATCGAAATTTTGTACACCCATACAGCATATATATATATACTCATAACCAAAGCTTAGATTTTGCCACAAACTCAGCTGAGAAAACAACCTCAAACCAATCTTTAACCTTCCAATATTCCTCCTTGATCTCTCCAATGGAGTGGACTAGGGGTCCCACCATAGGCCGGGGCTCCTCCGCCACCGTCTCTCTTGCCACCACCACCTCCGGCCAGCTCTTCGCTGTCAAGTCCACTGAGCTTTCCACCTCCAGCTTCTTGCAAAAAGAAAAACACTTTCTTTCTCAGCTTAGCTCTCCCCATATAGTTAAATACATGGGTTTTGACATTACGGTGGAAAACAAGAGGCCTATGTACAATCTCTTCATGGAGTATGTACCTGGTGGCACACTTTCTGATGAGATTAAGAAACAAGGAGGTTCGCTTGATGACTCTATGATCCGATTATATACCCATCAAATCCTAGAAGGGTTGGATTATATTCACTCGAATGGAATGGTGCATTGTGACATGAAGGGTCAGAATGTCTTGATCGGCGGAGATGGTGTTAAGATTGCTGATTTGGGTTGTGCTAGATTGGTGGAAGCTGGAGACGCCACCACATGGGAGTTTTCCGGTACACCGGTGTTTATGGCACCGGAGGTTGCGCGTAGGGAAGATCAAAAGTTTCCAGCTGACATATGGGCTCTTGGGTGCACTATCATTGAAATGGCCACTGGGTCTAACCCCTGGCCTGAGGCTAATGACCCGGTGTCGGCTCTTTACCGAATTGGGTATTCCGGTGATATACCGGAGATCCCAAGATGGTTATCGGAGGAGGCCAAAGATTTTCTCTACAAGTGTTTGAATAAAGTCTCAACAGAAAGGTGGACTGCTAAACAGCTACTGCAACACCCATTTGTGAATGGCTTGGAGTGGGAGATTAATCCTCAGCAGGGAGAAGAATTTAAAGGGAATTCTCCGATTAGTGTGTTGGATCAAGGCTTTTGGGACTCATTTGAGGTGACGGAAACTTCTCCAAATCAGACCACTCCGGTGGGTTCATCATCCAATTCTCCGGCGGAGAGGATCAGGCATTTGATTCGAGATACTTTCTCATCAGATTTGGGCTTATCCAATTGGGCAGAGGATGAAGAAGATTGGGTCACTGTTAGAAGCAATCAAACTGATGAAACCGAGAAAAAAATTCAGCAAATTTGCGACATGAACGAAGATGACAGAGAGTTGATTCAGAGAGAACCGTTCTTAATTTCAATTGTCAATGAAGATGATGATCTAGAAATCTCATTGGGTATTGAGGATTTGCTATTAGAATGCGATATGCACAACATTAGTAGTATGGTTAGTCCTTGTATTGAGACAAACCTTGGTATGTCCTGTGAAAGTGTTAACAGAAATCTTTGTATCAAGAACAGAACTAATCAAAAAATTTTACCGCCCAAATCAATTTGTTCATTCCTTTCAATTTTGTTTTTGTGCTTAGTTAATCTCAGTTTGCCTCAGAATTTTTTCCGGTGATAAACGGAAAAATGAGATCGGAATAAGATTGACTTTATTTCGATCCGGATGACTATGACTTTAAACAAAGTCAAGTCTTCTAACAAGTCTATCCATTTGCGTGGTAGACTTATGTGTGTGTGAACAAAAAGGACTTTTGGTACAGATCAGGTAAGTCAATGGTTTTTTTTTTTATTTTTTCGGTTTTCTCCATTGTTTATAGCTCAAGAGTTGGTGAAATGAATTTTGAAACCAAGTCAACGAGACCTATTGATTAGGTCTTAGCCCACTTGAGATTGGCCTTGGTGGTGCCGATTGGAATCATGGGTTCGTAGATTTGAGTTGCCCATTACTTTTCTTGAAGAGGCAAGAACAAAGAAGGTCCACTTCATATTCTGCATATATTCGTCAGCATTTAGGGAGTATGTGGTGGGGTTCTTACAAAGCAGCACCGGCTTGCTCTAAATCTAGTCCAATAAAACCATACTAGAAGATTTCAGGGAGCATTTGGTACTCCAAGACGTGCATACTATTAGGGCTCATGATCGAATAAGTTCAAACGAATTTGAGCTGAGTTTATCAAGTTTTTTTTGTAAATAAACTTAAAAAATTATTTAATTCGGCTAGCCTAACTTGAACAAGCCAAATTCGAATATAGCCCAAATATTTGCATATAAACGAGTCGAACCTGTTGAACGAGTCAAATCCGAGTCTAGCCCAAATATTTACATGTAATCGAGTCAAATCTGTCAAACTCGTTTTCTAAACGAATCTAAAAAATTGTTCAAGTTCGACTCGTTTTCTAAATTATTTGAGTTTGAACAAGCTCAAAATGAATCGAACCCAAATTGAGCTACTTGAGCTCAGTTCAATTATTGATCCTACATATTGTTACCATCGTGGTGATAAAATGAACCTGTATTTTGTTTTTAGAAGACAAGTTTTGTTGATAATTGTGCGTGCAGGATCCTGCACAATATAAAAAATATCGGGAACAGATCTCTCCCCTGGTGAAACTTTGAGTGAGCTGGTTGGGTGGCCAAACACGCTGCTTGAAACAGCCTACAAGGTACGGCGGCAACCTGGAACGGCAAAGGAAGATCCTGGGAAAGGAAGAACGATCCTGTACGTGTGAAAGGTTTTCCTGGTATAAAGAGGAACAAGTTAGAAGGGTGCCGGAGTGTGTTCCGGCGTATCCCCTCCGACGGTCTAGTCAGTCTTTGAATGAGAGAGAGGAAGAAGAAAACACTGAGAAAATCTGTATTGCAGTAGAGAGTTTGTGATTGCATACCCGCTTTGCCTTTTGGGAGGAGTATTTATACCTTAAAAGCTCATGATTGCTGTCAGTGTGGTCAGTAGGTGATCATCAGGCACAGGTAGCGTGTGTATTGATTTGATGAGGAATGTCTTCTCTAATTGACTGCTCGGGGTCCCGAGCAATCAATGCTGAGTCGTCGGGACGCCGACGGTACAATATGCTCCTCTCGGGAAGGATGCAATAAATGCTCTGTAATAGGAGCATTTATTGCCTTTCATATCCGAACCTTACCGCATTGAATGCGGTCTCGTCACCAGAAGGGTGCAATTAATTGTTTGCTTTCCCAAAGCGCGTGTCAGTAACGGCGTGTCGTTCGTCTGTCTTTGATGTGACATCATTTGCCACACGTCCATCCCTTACTGGCTGTGATTACTGTATTCCGGCATGTTCTGACATTACTTGTGTAAGACGAGGTCATGATGAATAGTCTAGACCGGCATAGGCTGATGACCCGTACGTCCGTAGCTTTATCCGGGAGTAGAGGAAGCGTCCAGGACGGAGTGACTCTCGGCACCGAGGAAAGGCTCACCTCGGGGACCGAGGGTGGTATGTTTCCGAGGTACACAGGTGACCGAGGACACGTGTTGTTGTATAATACACCGAATGCATGATCCTACATGAGAGGTACCTCGGGGGAGAGGACACTCTTTGCCGATGGTGCTTAAATGCGAGCAACACTGTTCCAGAAACTCCGAAAACACGTGTCTTCATCATAGGGCTTTTCAGAAGAGTCTCATCAATAATATTCAATTGTAATATCATAGATTCTTCACAAACATTATATAAAAATTTCGTGTATTAGACTACTATTTTCATACGCAAAGTGAGGCGACAGAATTCAAACTGGAATGTACGAGGATCACATGTGACACTTTATCATTGAAAGAGAGCCGCGATTCTAGTTTAATCATAATGCACAACTTGCAATTCATTCACCACATTATGAGAACCACAACTTTAGGTTAGAGAGAGAGAGAGAGAGAGAGAGAGGAACTTGAATTTGAACTGTCTTCTCACTTTAGCACCATATTGCGGAATCCAAGGCATATTTCACTCCAAGTTAAAAGCATCTCTTCTGGTTAATAGGTTCCAATGACTTCATCGCTGACTTCAGCTTAATGTATGTAACCTCTTCCGTTCATAGTGCGCATGTTACAGATTATTCTCTCTTCCGTCTTTTGGTCCGTCATGTGTTGTTGGATTATGTTGAAAGCCAAAGGTCAAATAATCATATTTTTTAAATCTGGCCCGAACACTAATTCGGCAAATGGATCGGGTTAATGGGTTACTGGTTCAATCGTGGGTCAATCGATCGAATCGGTCATATAATTAATAAATAATAATAAATATGCTAAAAATTTATAATAGTTACAAAAATAACATATTTTATGTTATAGTAAATAAAATAAAAAGACAAAATATCCTCAAATCATTAATTTGCTTACATAATTGATATAATTTGACAGAGAAAATAATGGGTTAATCTCATTTTACACTCCGAAAGATTGTTCGAATCTCAATTTGTACCCTCAAAGATCAAAAATCTCAATTTACACCCTCAAAGATAAAAATTTGTATCAATGTGCATCCCCAAAGATCAAAAATCTCAATTTGCACCCTCAAAGATAGAAATTTGTATCAATGTGCATCCCTAAAGATAAAAAATCTCAATTTGCACCTTCAAATATAGAAATTTGTATCAATGTGCACCTAAAATTAAATTAATAAATTATACCTTGATCCCCTCATGTTTGTCACTTAATCATTTGAACTCCTTCACATTTAGAATATTCCCCTTACATCTCATGACGTTTATGCATGTATAACACATAACCACTTTTCGTTGATATATATTAATATAATCGTTAAAAAATATGATTTTATCTTAATATAAAATTATAATTTTATATTACCTTTTATTTTGT
>CAUOFW020004392.1:450646-468508 GCA_963454935.2 Ilex paraguariensis
GTGCAAATTAAAATTCGAACGATCTTTCGGGGTGCAAAATGAGATTAACCCTAAAATAATTCACTAAAAAATATTGAATATTTAGTATAAATGGTAATAATATGATGCCTAAAAAACCAAAAGAAAAATTGATAAAAAAAACAAAGAGAGTTTAAGTGTACTAACTATCCCACACCGAAAAATTAACAGATGGTTCTAAAGAATTTGCGCCTATAAAAATGCTTCACTTCTCCACTTGTAGCTAGTGGTCAACAATTGCTTGCTTAACGTCAGCCTCTAAGCATTTTGGTTTGAATATGTTATGTTTGGGCCTTGAAGTTTAGGTTTTTTATGTTTGAGCTCTAGTATGAAAATGGATTTGTGGAAACCAGACTTGTGAAAATCGGACCGGTTTTTACGGGTTCTTAAAAAGTGACTAATTTAAGTTGGTTTGAGTAGCTTTCAAGTGGGTCATTTGTTGGATCGATCTAATGAAAGAATCGGTCCAGCTCAGGCACTGATTCACCGATTTTTCAGGTTGATCCGTCGGGTCGGGCTGAGCCGAGTTTTAAAACACTGCAAATAGCATTAACCACACCTTTTTATAAGGACTAAAGGTAAGTTTATATTTTATTTTATTTTNCCTTGTTCGTATATGTTCTGAAACGAATTTAGGTATTCCTTAAACTCGGAATCAAGCACAAGTGATGCATCAATACATAGAGCAGATTTAGGAAAATGGATTCGAATAAGCACTCTCATGTTTCAGACTTTTGATAAATGTGAGAAACAACAACGAAACACCGCAAAACTTTGACATCAAGCCATTTATTCTGGTTTTAATGAATTCTGAGTTTCTGTATCTCCCAAGTATACCATGGAAACTTGAAATCAAACAGCAGCAGCTGCTGTTTTCATATATCAAGGAGCAGCCTCCGTGGGTCTTCCACCACGTCCTTGATTCTTCTCAAGAAGAACACTGCCTCTCTGCCATCAATCAGCCTATGGTCATATGTGAGGGCAATGTACATCATTGGTCTTGGAACTATGTTGCCCCCAACAACCATCGGACGGGAGACTATTGAGTGCATACCCAGGATTGCAGACTGTCAAATAACAAGTAGAACGAACATTCAAAGTCAATACGAAGAAAATAAAAGGACAAGCAAAGCAACAATAATTTTTCATCATCACAAGAATGGAGGAGACAGAAAATAGCTAAACAATCATTTCAATTATTTAAATGTTTCAGCAAGGAGCAATACCTGAGGGGGGTTGATGATGGGGGTACTCAAAAGGCTTCCATAAACACCACCATTAGATATAGTGAATGAACCTCCAGCCATCTCGTCAATAGATATGGATCCATCATTTGCCTTCTTAGCAAGGGTGTTGATTTCCTTCTCTATCTCAGCAAAATTCATCTTATCAGCATTACGGATAACTGGAACAACAAGGCCCTGGCGAAAAACAAGATTTTATATTAACGCTAAAAGACTGACGAAACCTTTATAAAGTACAATAAATGTTGTAACAAAAACAAAATGCTTACAATTTAAATCAAAACAANCGACGAAACCTTTAAAGTACAATAAATGTTGTAACAAAAACAAAATGCTTACAATTTAAATCAAAACAACCCAATCTAGAAATTTCTCTACATTTCTTCTTAATCAGCCCAAGAATTTCTCTAAATAAAGCTAATAACTTCTTCATTTGACATAAGCTCTATCTGAAAGGTTTGCTAATCTGTTATTGTGTTAAATATATAAATCTAGAAAAGAATGAGAACCCATGCGAGACATTTTTGTTTGCACAAACACTTACAGTTGATGCATACTCCATGCTGTACTTGTTAAAAAATCCATTACTCATAACGACAAAGTCATTCAACTCGCAACTAAAAAGTATTTTCCTGTAATTGAAATTACATTAGCAAGTACTTAAAGGATTGATAAGCTTGCCTTTGAAGTGCCAACAGCGATGCTGATATCAATATAGTCTCTATANACAGACAAATTCATTCAACTCGCAACTAAAAAGTATTTTCCTGTAATTGAAATTACATTAGCAAGTACTTAAAGGACTGATAAGCTTGCCTTTGAAGTGCCAACAGCGATGCTGATATCAATATAGTCTCTATAAATGATATCATCCCCATCTATTACCGCATTGATAATGGGCTGATTCTGGAGCCCACTAACAGCAGCCTGAAAATTGGACAAGATAGTATGCAAACTNTGTATCGTATTTCAAAAAAAAAATTCAGTGGGCCCTTGCCTTCCTGGGTCCCCTCTTGTCTCCGCCCTTGTTCGTATATGTTCTGAAACGAATTTAGGTATTCCTTAAACTCGGAATCAAGCACAAGTGATGCATCAATACATAGAGCAGATTTAGGAAAATGGATTCGAATAAGCACTCTCATGTTTCAGACTTTTGATAAATGTGAGAAACAACAACGAAACACCGCAAAACTTTGACATCAAGCCATTTATTCTGGTTTTAATGAATTCTGAGTTTCTGTATCTCCCAAGTATACCATGGAAACTTGAAATCAAACAGCAGCAGCTGCTGTTTTCATATATCAAGGAGCAGCCTCCGTGGGTCTTCCACCACGTCCTTGATTCTTCTCAAGAAGAACACTGCCTCTCTGCCATCAATCAGCCTATGGTCATATGTGAGGGCAATGTACATCATTGGTCTTGGAACTATGTTGCCCCCAACAACCATCGGACGGGAGACTATTGAGTGCATACCCAGGATTGCAGACTGTCAAATAACAAGTAGAACGAACATTCAAAGTCAATACGAAGAAAATAAAAGGACAAGCAAAGCAACAATAATTTTTCATCATCACAAGAATGGAGGAGACAGAAAATAGCTAAACAATCATTTCAATTATTTAAATGTTTCAGCAAGGAGCAATACCTGAGGGGGGTTGATGATGGGGGTACTCAAAAGGCTTCCATAAACACCACCATTAGATATAGTGAATGAACCTCCAGCCATCTCGTCAATAGATATGGATCCATCATTTGCCTTCTTAGCAAGGGTGTTGATTTCCTTCTCTATCTCAGCAAAATTCATCTTATCAGCATTACGGATAACTGGAACAACAAGGCCCTGGCGAAAAACAAGATTTTATATTAACGCTAAAAGACTGACGAAACCTTTATAAAGTACAATAAATGTTGTAACAAAAACAAAATGCTTACAATTTAAATCAAAACAACCCAATCTAGAAATTTCTCTACATTTCTTCTTAATCAGCCCAAGAATTTCTCTAAATAAAGCTAATAACTTCTTCATTTGACATAAGCTCTATCTGAAAGGTTTGCTAATCTGTTATTGTGTTAAATATATAAATCTAGAAAAGAATGAGAACCCATGCGAGACATTTTTGTTTGCACAAACACTTACAGTTGATGCATACTCCATGCTGTACTTGTTAAAAAATCCATTACTCATACAGACAAAGTCATTCAACTCGCAACTAAAAAGTATTTTCCTGTAATTGAAATTACATTAGCAAGTACTTAAAGGATTGATAAGCTTGCCTTTGAAGTGCCAACAGCGATGCTGATATCAATATAGTCTCTATAAATGATATCATCCCCATCTATTACCGCATTGATAATGGGCTGATTCTGGAGCCCACTAACAGCAGCCTGAAAATTGGACAAGATAGTATGCAAACTCTGAGCACTCTTTTCATATATCTCTACACTTGAAACATAAAGATAAAAGAAGGTATTAAGTTCATGCACAAACAAGCCCACGCAAGTCCATGCTCAGTTCTAATGAAAAACCATGCAAACTGTTACGTACTTTCACAAATCCTGACATAAGTCCCAGCTTGACTCCATGCTTTTCCACAAAGGCGTCCTTGTACTCAGAACGAAGTTTCATCAAATTAGTCCTGCAATAAGGAACAAATCAACAAAGGAAACAATACCACAACAGAATGTTGTAACAAGAATAGCAAGATAAGCATGTCAAAGTTCGCAAGGTAATCTAGATAATATAAGATTAATTATGCATCATTTAGAAAACTTGGTTTAGTAATTAGAACCATCCAAGTACCAACATACATCTAATCCTTGATTTCTAGAATGAAAACAAAGAAGGATTAATCAATCCAGCTCAAAAATGAATCGACCCAATATCCCATCACACCTCCACTTACTTCCTATATCAACTCAACTAACCTAGACCAAAGCCTAACATATATAACACACTTTCACATGATCAAATATTTATGTGTGAAGACGAGATTGTTTGGTTAACCACCAAAACCCACATAGGTTGTATGTATACCGAGAATCTAGATTGTTTTATTTTCATTGCATTGAGCACATACAAGTGAAACTACTCAAGACCTCGGTAGGTGTATCCGGATCAGAGATTGACAAGGATGAAAACATCTAACCATGGGTGTATTGGTTGAGGTATAAGACTTCTATCCTTGTAATTGACTTTAAGTTGGTGAATTAGGCTACGAGAACCGAATGGCGGTTCCATGGTTTTTTGCAATAGGGTTTCGCTTGTATTGTAGATGATCTCTTTATTGCTTTAATTTTTCATACACACATGCAATTGCACACACACACAATAGTTACATGTAGTCTCAACAAAGAACCTATTTATCGGAAGAATCAAGCTATTACTGGTATTTCAATAATTCGATTCTTGTTTGTTTATGTCCTTCCAGACCAAGACTGACCTAGTTAAACCACATCTCAACCAGGGATGATTCCTTTTGATTAAATCCGTTTATGTGAAAGATGCCCAATCCAAGGAATATGCCATAAGTCACCAATCTTAAATCATGACTGGATTAGCTTATATGTGTTTTGAACTTACATATCCACTTCATTGAATGTCGTCAACAAAGCAAATGTGTTTTGAGAATCTTTAAGACGCGTGGCAACTCGTTTTCTGAGCCTTGTCATAGGAACCTGTAATCATCACAGATTCGATGCATACTCAAGTTACATGATCATATAGCTCAAACATAGAATTTGATTAACAGAACATTTAAAGATAATCATATGGAATATTGAGAAAGTGCTACGAAAACTCACGCGTCTTTCTCTTTCTTTAGGGGGGAGCTGAGGTTCAGTAGCAGAGCGTTTAGGAGGAGAAGGAGAAGTTTCCTTAGGCTTCTCTATGACAGGAGTAGTTTCAACTTTAGGCTTTTGCTTCTCATCCTTTTTCTCTTCAGCAAGGGGAGTTGGCTGAGAAGCAGCTTTTTCAGATCGCTTCTCAGATGGAGCAGCATGGGTCACAGTCACACCTTCACCAGATTTTGAAATGACAGCAATCTTAGTACCCGGTTCCACAGTTTCTCCTTCCTTGGCTATAAACTACCAATATTAAAGTACATACGAGCAGATTCAGCACCCATCATTTCCAAAACAAGCAAATGAGAACTGTAATGAACTTGTTCAAAAACATGAACAGGATTCTAAAATTAATTACTTCACCTTTTGGATGACACCCGCTTCAGGACTGGAAACATCAATGGTCACCTGATGGAAATGGAAATTCCAAGTAGATCAAACCCACTGAAACCTTAGATTACGAAAATTAACACAACTTTAGAATAAATACCTTATCTGTTTCAACTTGAGCAATTGGCTCATCAACTTCCACTCTATCACCGGGATCTGCTCATCAAACATTAAATGCAAACAAAAGCAAGCATTGGCGCTCAGACAATGGATATTTTGACGAGAAGGAAATGGTAAGATATAGTGGTAAACATACTCTTCAAGAATTGCGCCAAAGTGCCATCAGTTATAGATTCACCCATAAAGGGGACAACGGCTTCAACTAGGTCACCTTCAGCACATTTTATACACACAGGAAACATTATAAAAGTTAGAGACTCACCAACTACAATATAGAGACCATTCACCATAAGCATGTGTCCATATCATGGTTCATATGGGACATTTCGAATTACAAACTCCGTATTAGAGTTCGGAGGCATTGTTTTATTTTTTTGATAAGAAACAAAATTTTATTAATAAACATAACGAAGTTGTATATTACCCGAGCAAAGGTGGACAAGTCGTCTAAACAGACAAGAAGCAACAATAAAACAGTACATAGCACTACCTAGACCATGTAACCACAGTAAATTCGCACAATTCTGTCAGAGAGACCCAAAAAGAAAATAAAAAATAGAACCGATAGACCGTCAACCACCTCATATTTGTCTTCAAAAATTCTTAAGTTCTTTCTAGCGAGATAACCAAAACAAATACAAAAAAAATGAATGAAAAACCATTTATCAAACACCACATTCGGAGGCATTTATCACAAGCACCCAAATCCATCTTCAATCAACAACTTAGCCTTCGAGATTCAACCGATTTTTTTTGTACAAACATTTGTATCTTCATAAAGTTTAAGCAAATCGGACGCTTATACTGTATTACAACTTTTCCTCTTCTTTTTTACCTTTTAGAAAAAACTATTGGAACTCATCCAATCTTTCCACCGTTACATATTGTTTAAGTATAAATACTAAAATTACACAGTATCCAATAGCATAAGCTTTTAGAATAGATAGTTGTTTAACATATTATCAAAGTAGGAAATCATGTATTCAAATCTTGCCGCCATCCTAATTATTAAAACCACTCTAATTATTAAAAGATTTTCACGTGCTAGACCCAAAATCTAGCCCGCACATAAAGGGNATATCCAATAGCATAAGCTTTTAGAATAGATAGTTGTTTAACATATTATCAAAGTAGGAGATCATGTATTCAAATCTTGCCGCCATCCTAATTATTAAAACCACCCTAATTATTAAAAGATTTTCACGTGCTAGACCCAAAATCTAGCCCGCACATAAAGGGGCGTGTTGAAGTATATAACTACTAAAGTTGCACTCTATCCAATAGCTTAAATTTTTAGAGTAGATGGGTTGTTTAACACATATTTACTGTATTAACAGAAATTTTTCTTGATGGGTCCCTCTTCTTTATTAACATTGATGAGCAAATCTTAGAACTTTTTAACCACAGCTTATTGTGCAAAGCCAAAGCCACATTGATAACATTCAGGAGGAAATATCCATTAAGAGAGTTGCTTGGAATGTCCTATCAGGTGAATCATCATAGAAACCACTAGAAATAGGGAAATAAACATCTATCTTTCCAGTATGTTAGACAAAAATATTTCCCAAAAAAGAGCCCGACCTCCTGCCCATATCTTCCAACAACATCAAAAATCCATGATAAGCTTTGTGTAACTAACAAAACATCCATTCAAACTTATGCACATTGAGTGTAATTCCAGGCGCAATATCAACAAATGCAAATTCACAAGGCAAGTGAATATCATACCATTGTTTGAACAGAATGGCCTGCTTCGGATTTGCATGGAGACATCTTGTTGACAACTGGCCACAACTTCCCTGCAGATAAGAAAAGTTGTACAACAAAAGTGTTACAGTAACAGCGGAGAACTTTTCCCCTGTATATTTCATTTTTACATAGATTGAGACATAATAACATCTCCACTGCACCCTGGGTTTTACATTCAAGCTAAGTCACATAATCAGGCGATGACAAAGAAAAGCAGCCCTGAGACAAAAATTTTGTTGCCATATTTGAGTAAAATCTTGGAATGACAATTCGACCCCGTCCTTGGCCTCAAGGAGTGGTGAGCAGTACAGAACTTGAAGTGTTGTATGTTCACGTGATATATCATATACCAGTATGATTCAGCGAATCAGTGCACACTTAGGTGAGTTATAAGAATTTCCATAAGTAAACTTGAGTCTAGTCCAACAACTTACATCATTTATTTTTATTCTATCTATGACATACAGCTATGTGTGGATATGTATCGCTTATACACAATTCTAAAGCATTAAGGGAATAAGGCTGTGCCAACTGTCCTAGTAAGGCAAGCCTTGTGATAGGTGAATTCCTTAAACCAAAAATGGGTTCAAGGCAAAGCTTGTGTCAAATTAGATCTAGGCAGGGCAGGTCCTTAATCCATTCAATCCATCCTCAATTACACATGTTGCTAATCCCTACTTATGATCATAAGAGTACTTAATATGAAAATGTGTTTTTTGATTGGTTTATAATAAAGCTCAATTAAATGAAAAGGTGGAAAGACAAACACCACTAACCTTGTAGACCTCAAACTCATCAACCGACCTATGACAACAAAGGTACAATTAATAGGTAATGGACAAAACCACAGGCATGTATTAGCGTCTGCCAAGGAGGCACAAGAACAGAGTTGGCCAAAGCTTACCAGGTAAAATTAGGTGACAGAAATTCTGAACATGACCTATTCCTCTTGGATGTACTAAAATCTGTTCACATGCTTGAAAAGTAAAGGTCATGAGAAATTTTCCAAATATACAATGCAATAAATTTAACGTGATAATTTTGACATAAAAATGTTAAAGGAAACAAAAGATCCACCAGCAAATAAATGAGAATTCAAAATAGATCGTATTAATATGATGGTGACAGTAAGAATAACTGGAAGAATTTTTTATTGCACGTGTTAATTTTGACAAACAAAAGTTAAGGAAACAAAAGATCCGCCAGCAACTAAAATAAATGAGAATTCAAAATAGATCGTATTAATATGATAAGAGACAGCAAGAATAACTAGAAGAATTTTTTTCTCTCTCTCTGTCCGTCTGATATTTTTTTGGTATCTTCTGCATAAATATATGACGGCAATAAGAAAATAACTGCCCATTCTCAGACTTAGATTAATTGACTGGTCTCTGTGAAATCCTTCCAGAACATAGGCATCATAGGAGCAACATCTTGTTCAAAATTAGCTTTAAGATTTCAATAGAATCTATATTAAAAATCGTTCACTTTTTGCATGCAATATAAAGGTTGGAGATCAGAAAAATAGCAACACTTGTTCTTCATTTTTTTCTTTCTAGGAACACACAACAAAACATCAACCTCCATTCTGCTATCCATAATACACCCATTTTGCTAGGTCCAGTCCAGAATAATACATTATCTTCAAAATATTTCGAAAAGTGACCCAGCTCTGTAACATACAATACTAGAAGCAAACTGTTGGACAAATGGGACAGATGAAAATTCCTCCAAACTAATTGCATACGCTAACGTTGATTTTTTATTTATTTAGCAACATTATTTCAACATAATCATAAACAAAATCGGATTATCAACTAAATTCAATCAAGGCTGAGTTAAATACCTCCGTTTTCAAAACCTCCAAAATTATACATGCATTTACAAAGTTATTCTTCACATTACACCAATTGCAACAACCATATTCTCCAATAAATACAAAAGCAATAAATTGAAACAAACATTACATCTTCCCCAGCAGCAGAGCAAATTCTAGGTGTGGAAACAGCAGGCCGAATTGTATGCAATGACTTTCCTAGAATCTGCGTTCAAAGCAGATCTTTAGTTACATAAACTGAACTTATCTTTCATTTCCACACTACAAGTGCGTGTGTTTGTGTGGGTGTGTGGGTGTATGTGTGGAATACACTGCAAATTACCATAAGATATAGAAATTAGAGTTTGTACCGAAGACGAGGAGCCTCCACATGCGACTCTGCGTCTTATAACACCTAACATCGCAATCCTGATCTCTTAAATCTGCTTTCACGATACGAATGATATACAATCTCAATTAACGAATAAGAAATGACCAAGTTTCATGAAAATCAAGTAACAGAAACATTATTACAATATACAGAGACGTGTTTGTATGTGCATCCATAAAAGCAACAACGAGAAAAATTAAACGATGGGACTTGTAATTTCAGAGACAGATCTTCCTGTTCCTATATACATATAGAGATCAGTAGTAGGATTAATAGGTTCTCACCTCACTGAACGATGCTGAGATTCTACGAACGTAGTGTATAGAGAGGGAGGGTTGCACCCACAGAGAGAGTCGCCTAGAAGATTTTCTGACTTTCCTTTCTATTGTCTTTGCATTATTGGATTTAGCACTTATTAGCACACGCGCTTTAAGGTCCTAAGGAGTTGCAAAATTCAATTGGAGCAAGGAACTAAAACGCTGTCGTCTTCGCTTGACTAAGGAAGTCCAATATTTAATTTTAGGGCGAATTATACTTTGGACCCTAAAAGATTTAAAAATTCTCATTTTACATCTCCAAATATTCAACTTCTCATATTGTACTTTCAATGTATTTAAAAGTGTTGCAAATACACTATTTTCATTAGTTTTCGTTGCTCATTTCATTAACATCAATAGTATAATTTTTGATGGAATAAGAAATAAAAACTAACGAAAAGGCCGCATTACAATATTGTTAATATTAATGGACTTTTGATTCAATTTTATTCCTTTGCTTGTGAAAATTTTTTCTTCTTGAGATCAAGGGTTCAAGTTTCTCTCTCTCTTTTCCTCTCACAAAAAAAAAAAATACATTGAAAATATAATGTGAGATATTTAATTTCTGAAAGTATAAAGTATAAAATTTAAAATCTTTAGGGTATAAAGTGAGATTCTCCCTTAATTTTAATAATTTATTTTGTATTAGTCCAAGTCTCTATCAAGCACCAACTGTATACCTTTAGTCTAATGGAATGCTTTTAATAGCAATATCAATCATATATTTTACTCATAAATGGTTAAAATAGTTTTAATTTATTACCAAAACGTACAAACAAATAGAACCTTATTTTATTCGAGTCTTCGGTTCAATAGTTGATTGCTGATGTAGGAATATTTGCAGTATATGATGTGGATTTCCCTTGATGTATGCAGATTGTGTTGTATTTCGGGTCTTTTGTTTATATAAGAGCAACTCTAATCGAAATCTGTGGAGTTCTCAACGACATTATTTGATAGTGACTTCATCTCTAGCTAATATGTTAAATGTTTAATTGGTAAAATTGAATTTAACAATATATTAAATTTGACATATCAATTTTGGAATATTAAATCCTTTATAAATTATTATTTTATTGATCAAAAAAATTTAAAATGATTTTGACGTATCGGTTGGAACACTAATAAGGTGAAAATATCAAATTCTAAATGTCAAAATACAACATAAGCCTTTGAATTCAAATTTACATCTTCATTTGGGGATGCTCTCAAGGAACGATTGCTTGAGTGTAGGTTATAAGAATCTGTCTTTCACTTTATGTCAAAGTTTCAATCTTTCACTTTATGTCAAAGTTTCAATTTAATCTCTCCACTTTTCCTGAGCAGATATCTTCCTCGATAGATGGTCTCAAAGGAATGGGAAAAAAAAAATTCTAAGTTTCAGTGGTGGTTTGTTATTGGGTTTTTTTTTTCATTCAATGGTTCAAAGATATGTAGGTCAATGCGTATCTCAATTAATCTCCTTTCTAGTTCAATTAAAAATAGAGTATTTACGTCGGGACTAAGATATTCATGAAAGATAAATCCTTCGTCATTTGGGCGGAAAGAGTTGCTAAGATTCTTAACTAATCCCCTTCTTGATCCCAGATCCAATTAAAGACAGGTCATCAACGTCGGGATTAAAATATTCATGAAAGATAAATCTTTCATCATTTAGCCCCAAAAAGTTGCTAAGATTCTTAATTTATCTTCTTCTTGATCCGAGATCCGATTAAAGACAGATCATTTACGTCAAGATTATAATATTCATAAAATATAAAATCCCTCATCATCTGAGTTCAAAGGGTTGCTAAGATTCTTAATTAATCCCCTTTCTAATCTGATATCTGATTAAAGACAGGTCATCTACGTTGAGATTAGGATATTCATGAAAGAAAAATTATTTATCTTCTGACCCTAAAGGGTTGTTAAGATTCTTAACTAATCACCTTCTTGAATCCGAGATCTGATTAAAAATAGATCATCTACGTCAGGATTAGAATATTCGTAAAAGATAAATCACTCCTCATCTAGTCCCAAAAGATTGCCAAAATTTAAATTCAAAACGTTTTAATTTATAATTCGTCTCTATTATCACTTGAACTATTTTTAAACTTATGTTTCTTGTTTGTAATAATTTCATAATTGTATTGATTTTCTTAATTGTAAACATATATTATCGTAGTATATTTGTTGAACTGAATATGATGCTAAACTTTATAATGCAACAAATGGATATGTTTTGATTTGAGGTAATAGACTATGTGTAATGTTCTGTTCCTTTACAATACTTATAGTCATTATATATATGACCTTGTATAAGGGTGAACAAATTACCCGATTTACCCTTTTTTTGTTAAAATTGTGTACCATTATTTTTTTGAAAAAAAAATAATATTTTTCTTGACAATGTCATAAAGATGAAATAAACTATAAGACTATAAATCAAATCATTTGATTGTCTTAAGAACAATTTTCGATATCAAATTATGTTGATAGTTTTTATGGGGAGACTTATTTCTTTTTAATTTTCATAATTAAACCACAAATATCTAAAGCAAAATGATAATAAATTACGAATTTTTAAAATTTCTAAAGCAGAATGATAACAAATTACGAAATTTTAAAATTTATGTTAAAAACTAGGATAAAATTATCTTCAGAAATATAAAAAAAAATACAATTTATTGATGATATTATCTCTCTCAATTTTTTATTTTTTATTTTTTTGCACTTTGGAAACGAGTTGGCTGGGTTTTAGGCCCGAACCAAAGATAGAGCCTTAAGGACCCAAAAGACAAATGTTGTGGCCCAAATAAGTCTAGGGTCTATTTTGCTTCTGAGCTGGATCATCAGGACACCAAGCGGTAACTTTGCCACCTCACGGCAATCCTCCACTCATTCCTTCGCAAAATCCAAGCCACCACTAACTACGTCACCACTGCCAATGCCGAGACCAGCGCTAGCAGTTCCAACACCACCTCATAGTGCCCACTGTGATCATGTATTGCATACATATTAGTATAATTATGTTGACTAATTACAATTATATGAAATTAATTGTTAGATAGAATTTTGTGTATGAAAATAATATTGAGTTGATTTTAAAATCACTTAAGAATTTGGAGGGAGACAAGTAGAATTATGAAGCTGCATGAAAATATCTTTACACATGTGTCAAATAAAAGGTGATAGGTTATTTTTAAAAGTTATATATGTGGGTGTGTGTATGCCAAGTGTTTATGTGCGTCTTAAAGTGTAGTAAAATGTTTGTGTGTACTTTAATATGTAGTAAAGTGAATGTATTTAAAAGACAAATAAGTGTGTGTGTGTGTGTGTGTGTTCAGGCTATATGAAACCGTGAGTGAGGGAGAGTAAAGGAGAGGAAGAAGAAAGAAAAAAAAAAGAAAAAAGAAATAAAGAAGAATTTGGGAGACTCCATGCCAAACCAAAAGTAAGAAGGAAACAAGAAGGTAAGGGTGTATGTGTGTGTTCATTTTAGTGTGTGTGTGTGTGTGTGTGTGATTAATTTTAAGTATTTGTGTGTAAGTGTGGAATTGTTTTATTGTAATTTCAAAACATATTTTGGTGAGTTTAAATTAAGTGTATTAAACATAATTAGTGGGTTGTTTGGTGTTAAAATAATGGACTGTTTTATTTTAATTCAAAAACAGATTTTTATGAGTCTAATTTAAGTGTGTGGAACATAATTTAGTGGTTTTAAATGGGTATTCAATTGGATGTGAGAAAAATGTGAAAAAATGAATATTTGGGTGCTTTAGGTGGCTAGTTGAAATTGAGGTTTTGGGTGTAAAATGGAGAGTTCAAGGATTCAATTAAAGGGTTGATTTGCATGAGTTAGGAAGTGTGTGAGTTTAGGTAAAATTGTTTTAAAAGAAAGTATGATAACAATGGAAAATGGGTGCCAGTAATGCCGGAACCCTGATTTCTAAATATTAGTAGCACTTGTATGAAATTTTAATCCAAATGACCTAAAATTTTGCATGCTGCATTTTTAATTGATGCGTGATGTGATAATGTAAATTTCAAATGCAAATGAATATAATGTCTAGTGCGGAATGTACGAAATGCTGGAAGTGCAATTTTAGGGATTCGGGGTCGAAATATATAAAAATGGACCCATGGTCAATGTGTTTGACTTACTAAATCTTAATTGTGATTAATGTGAGTGATTTTGAAGATTTGGGAAAAAGAATATGATCTTAAATCTAATGTGTCAGTATGTGAGTGAACAATGCGATAACAGGAGTTACCGGGACNTGATTAATTTTAAGTATTTGTGTGTAAGTGTGGAATTGTTTTATTGTAATTTCAAAACATATTTTGGTGAGTTTAAATTAAGTGTATTAAACATAATTAGTGGGTTGTTTGGTGTTAAAATAATGGACTGTTTTATTTTAATTCCAAAACAGATTTTTATGAGTCTAATTTAAGTGTGTGGAACATAATTTAGTGGTTTTAAATGGGTATTCAATTGGATGTGAGAAAAATGTGAAAAAATGAATATTTGGGTGCTTTAGGTGGCTAGTTGAAATTGAGGTTTTGGGTGTAAAATGGAGAGTTCAAGGATTCAATTAAAGGGTTGATTTGCATGAGTTAGGGAGTGTGTGAGTTTAGGTAAAATTGTTTAAAAAGAAAGTATGATAACAATGGAAAATGGGTGCCAGTAATGCCGGAACCCTGATTTCTAAATATTAGTAGCACTTGTATGAAATTTTAATCCAAATGACCTAAAATTTTGCATGCTGCATTTTTAATTGATGCGTGATGTGATAATGTAAATTTCAAATGCAAATGAATATAATGTCTAGTGCGGAATGTACGAAATGCTGGAAGTGCAATTTTAGGGATTCGGGGTCGAAATATATAAAAATGGACCCATGGTCAATGTGTTTGACTTACTAAATCTTAATTGTGATTAATGTGAGTGATTTTGAAGATTTGGGAAAAAGAATATGATCTTAAATCTAATGTGTCAGTATGTGAGTGAACAATGCGATAACAGGAGTTACCGGGACACTTTAGGTTGAATCATCTTGCAAGCATTAGTGCATGAATAATTATTCAATGTGATCAACATTTTAATATTGATGTGTTAGGTGGAACAGGTAGGACAGTTAGTATAGAGACGGCTACGAAAACACCGGAAGGATCCATCGATAGAACCGAAGGGCAGTAGATCAGTATATTTGAGGTGGGTGTATAATTTTATATGTTTTGAAAATGTTATTATAAGATGATGTTAGATGATAAAATTTAATAGCATTCTCCAGGATTATGTGTTGTGTGCTTATGTGATTGGATGATGTTTTGTATTGTGTATTGTGAAATGTGACGCACTGTCTAAGACAGGAGCGTCGATGCCAGATCATTGGGCGTGTAGTGGTTTGCTAGCATTGTGGTATTCTCGGGAGGTTCGGGAGACACAGATCCATGTGGGATCGATTACCCGATGAGGAGTATTATGGATGTGTTATGACTTGTAAATTCTTGAAATTGGATTGATGTTGTTGTTTGATACGTGTATTTACATAATATTTACTTACTTCTGTGTATTATTATCATTTTCATTTCATATATGGCATGTATACTCACTGAGCGCATAGTTTAGCTCACACTCCTATAGCTTCTCCTTTTTAGGTACAAGAGGGGGAGACATAGATCAGTCCACTGTCAGAAGGATTGTGTTTTGTACAATGTTAGTATGATATTCTATTCGTTATGTATTTAGTTTTAAATGAGTAAATGATACTGGTTGAGGGACTGTATAATTATTTGTTGGGTTGTTTATTATGTTAAATGAGATATTATTATAGCAGGTTAATAATATATATATTTGTAAACAGACTCAACAGGTATACTTTGTGATGTATGCTATGTGGGTGTGGAATTTTGTATCTGTCTATAACCGTGGAAACAAACAATTGGTACAGATATTATATATGAGACAGGTTTACCATCATACTTAATAACTAAGGTGATGGGTGGTATTGTTACAACTGTGGGATTAATTAGTATTTTATTAATCTAGATTATATACATATAAAAAAGTGTATCAAAAATCTAGTCACGTCTTATCCTTGGGAGACCAGGATGGGGCGTGACACCCACCAACTCCACTCTTGTTGAGAAGAGAATATTATTTTAAGTAATATTATACGGACTGAGGGTGTGTTTGTTAATCCAAATTCCGCACTTAAAATGAATGTATTCAACATTTATTAATTAAACCCGTTTGATAACTAAAATTTAAACTCTCTTAATATGTTAAGTGTTCTTTAAAAATAGGCTATAATATTAAGTAGGAGATCTCTTACTTAATTTAAAAGTTGAAAGCGCTCATCAAAATCATCTTTAATAATATTTACAATATGACAATTATACCTCGAAATATTTTACAATCCTATTGAAACTTTAATTAGTCTTCTCTCCAAAACCCTTAACCTATACATTCGCGTTATCGATCTTTTTTTTTTTTTTTTCCCTTGTCTTCTGTTATAAAAATATACATACATAATTATAATTACACACACAGCTACACACGCATAGACATAGTTACACACAGACATACGCACTGCATAGACACACACATAGTTACACACATGGACCGTACACACACACACACACACATACCTTCACGACACACACACATATTGTTAATGAAATCTAATTTATTCTATTTTTTTAATATTATTTAATTATTTATTAGTTATTGTTCTTTTTTTTATCAGATGTTATTGTTCACTTATTATGTTATTTTGATGTTATTTATTTATTTATTTAGATCAAATATTAAATATAGAGTACAATATAATAATAGTGATTATGATTTATGTTATGACATATTTTATAAATATTTTCAAATTAAAGAATGGAAGGGTAAAATTGAAAAATTAATTTATTTTCAGACGTCAGTTTTATGTAGTTATTAAACAGTTTAGTTTAATTCAGTATTTAAATTTCAGTGAATACCAAACAGTTACCATTCCGCTTTCAGTTTTATTAAACACCATCTTAAAAGTAGACTTGATAATCACAATCATTAAATAGGTAATGAGTTCCAATAAATGCTGAGACCCACAATAAAATTAATAGATATAATTATCAAATATATTTTTTAAGTTTATGTAATATTATTCGATTATTTTCAATACTCGTGGAAATAAAACTAAGCAGGTACTCTTGGGCATGTTATTTTGGGCGCATCACAAAAGAATCCATGACTAAAATTTCATCATCCTTCTTTTGCTCACGCTTTTATACTCTAAGGTTTAGCACTGATACTCGGACAAGAAATATGATATTTAATGGCAGTAAAAATCATCACTAAAACTCTCAAAGTTGTCACTAAATGTTCTAGTGGCAAAAAAAATTTCATCCCTAAGTAGCCATGGCGTCACAAAAGGTTAACACGTTAGCAGAGACTAAAAATTCGCCATTAAAGCATTTACAATTGTGACGGAAATAAGTATTACTTATTATGTTAAAAGTCGTCACTAAAAGACATGTTTTGTCACATAAAAATTTGACCTATGTGCAAAAATATTTTTTATTGACGATTAATTTTGCCACTAATAGGCTTATTTCTTGTAGTGGCGACTTTTGTCATGGAGATTCAATAATTTTGTAAACTACCAGATTACATCAAACTGTCTCACTGCTGTGAATTGATCACACCAATAAGTTGAGGATGACAATAAGAATGAAAACTAATTCTTCATTTATTAGCTTGCCATATATAAATGATAGAACTAAGACTTGTTCTGACCCATAATCAGTGAAGTGGAAAGCTTTGATGTTTCACTGAACCATTTGAGAATCTACATGACTTAGCCATAGCAGAGAAGCCTGCAGACCTAATTATATTGAGCTTCTTGATTGAGAACCTTCTCATGAAGCTAAGTCAACTTAAGTTTTTTTTTAGCACAAATGAAAGGGACCTATATATTAATTCTACATTTATTTTTTATTTTTATT
>CAUOFW020004392.1:476205-577084 GCA_963454935.2 Ilex paraguariensis
GACATTCTTTTGATTACTCTCAAGTAGACACATTTACTGAGATCACTTTGATGGTCGAGCCTCTAAATAGTTATAAGCCGAGAGTATCTCCTCGACTTGTGTTGTCGATGTTCCCCGATGTCCTTGTAATCAGGGCCTAAGTTACATCGAGTTGTAGAAACATAGAGCCCACCCATGGATGCTCGTCGTTGATATGCCGAGGGATGCCAACTTGGTCCCTTTCCTCTACTTGGTCCAAATAGATTCTTGTGAGTAGTCAAAAGCCTCCGGAGTCCCCTCTTAGGATCGAGTGTAGTGATGTGTGTAACTATCGTTCTCCTAACGGAATGGGACAACAGGTACCACATTTCTGTGACTGATTAATGCTGATTTATCCTGACAAACTATGTTCCGTCAATATGTATATATATATATGGTCCATTCAATATCAATCACACAGCTCTTAGACCAACCCGGTCAACCTATGACGTGGAAAATTGACATTCTAAACTCTAAGGTAGTTCAAGTGGTAGTAACGACAAACAATAAACTTAAATGTTTTGAATTCGAATATTGACAACTCCTTGAGACAAGATTATGAGAGATTTTTCTCTCATGAATATCCTAGTCTTGGCATGGATGACCTATCTTTGATCGAACTGAACAAAAAATTAATCAAGGTACGCGTAAGTTGGTTCAAACATCTTGACCATTGAACAAAAAAAAAATTAACACCCATAAATGTACTATTACTTACCTATGGTTAAGTGATCACAATCAAGATAGAATCACATCATGCAAGAAAAAACAAGGTCTACCACATATCGGCCCATTTTCAGTAACGCTGCACAGTCCTTGGTAACGAAATGAGTCCCGTTTTAGCAATTTAATTAATCTCGGAACACCATGTTGCTTAAGAACTTCAATGAGATTTGTAAATGGATTATTCCTTATTAACATTCCATCAGGAAACCGAATTGAAAAGGTAATCAATCGGATTAGTTTATGGAAAACGATGGAAATCGAAGAAATAATCCACGGGAAATTTAAAAAATATCCGCGAAAGCAAATTCGAAGTACATTGTAATTAATTTTAATTGATGCATTCGTTACACTAATCTCAGATCCACGTTAATCACCAATAATATTTTTGCATGGCTAATTGCGGAGAAAAGTTAGAATGAGTTTAATACAATACTATCATGTGGTATGCAAACCCAATGAAAAATTATTACAAAACTAAATACACAAGTTGGCATTTTCGGAAAAAAAAATTAACAAAGATAGATGATGTACACCACGTGACACTACCATATGATGTGTTAAACCCGCACAAAAATTTCTACAAGATGCAGTGTGTTCTGTAATTCATTGCCCATTAAACAAAAAGTGCATGTTCTGGTGGTGTTCCGAGGCACGACAAATCTCTAAATTAACTTTTGGTAGGTTGGTGTGATTCATGTAATTAATCAGATGAGATCTCTTTATGCGAAAAGGATCATACTTTGGAGCTCTTTCTGAACTTGACATCTGCTTCTAAAGTTAGAAAGTAGATTATATCACACATTCTACATTCAGAACACTGCTTGAGATTTGAATTTGGAGCAACTTCAAGTTTGTCAATCTTTTTTATCTCATTAGGTTTAACATGATCAATCTTATGATATGGCGAGAGAGAGAGAGAGAGAGAGAGAGCAAGTAGACAATAAAAACCATAATACTAATTTTATTTCAAAGAGTTTAATTGTCACTTTGACACTAAAACAAAAGATACAAAGAAACGAAAAAAGCAGGAAAGAANCTTGTATATTTTAAATGTTAAGCATATTTTCTTTAATATATTTCTTGATATCTGAATTGCTTAATAACTTGAATCTAATCTTGTATATTTTACATGTTAAGCATATTTTATTTGTTAAATTAAANTTTCTTTAATATATTTCTTGATATCTGAATTGCTTAATAACTTGAATCTAATCTTGTATATTTTACATGTTAAGCATATTTTATTTGTTAAATTAAATTTTTTGTAAGTTATGTTTTTTTTATATTGATTATGGAAAAAATAAAATTGATTATTGAATTTGTTTGATTCGTTTTTGTAGTATTGGTTGAATGAAAGAGAGAGATACAGAGGAATATTTTTGTGATATATACTATCTATTTAATTTTTATTACATAATTTTTCTACATAGAGAGATACAGATGCATATTTTCGTAATATACTATTTCTCTGTGATATATACTATTTATCTACAGAGAAATGTAGTATTTGCTTGAATCAAACACTATTTAATATTTTTATGATATTTTCGTGAGATACAGAGGAAAATATTGAGAAAAATTGATACTTTTTGCGTGAATTAATCGTGAGAGAGATATACAGAGGAATGAGAGAGAGAGAGAGAGAGAGAGATTTGTTTGATTTAAGAAAAATATTTGGGAGAATTAAATTTTGGAATATCAATTTTAGAAACTATAAATTTTGAGCATCAAAAATATTTCAAAAAAGTTAATGTGGAACGTCGGATCAAAACGATCTGAGACGTCAATAGCTCGAAACAGTTTGGGATAACGTCCTCCATTAGATAATACTTTTTTTGATCACGAAAAGATCTAGACCACTCTTTGTCTCTAAAATTCAAATTCATTCTACTTTATTATATAGATATATGTGTGTGTACAGGAGAATTCTGGTAAAATATTTGAGATAGCAGAAGTCTGGCTTGCACTCAGAAGAAGGCTCTGGATTCTTGGGTTCAATGATCCGTCACTTATAAAGAAAAGTTAGAAGGGATGGTGGAGTGTCTCCGACAATTTCCTATGATGTTGAAGTCAATTTTTGAGGAGAGAAGTGAAATACAAGGCTATTGCTGGGTTCAAATTGCGTACCTTTGCCTCTTATTTATACCTTCAAGGGGTGACCACTAAGTTAGGCCAGGTCATTCAATTCTTTATATTGGCAGGAAAGCTTCCGTTAGGTCCGTACATCAGACAATTGAAATATATATCCCTTTGACTTGTTCATGTGGACAGGCCTCGAACAGAACATTTGCTTTGCCTCGATCCTTGATATCCCGCATGCATGACCTTATGAGGATGTATTAATGGCATTTAATGCTCGGCGTCTTGACTCTCGAGGAGCATTTACTGTGGATTTAATGTTCTTAGCCTCTGTCTCACCGAGGATTAACTATTTTTTTTAATACGAGCATATGCTTATGAGGAGCATTTAATGATTAGTAAAACCTCGAGACTGGAGTTCATTGAGAATTCAATAATGCCCCTCATGATTGGTCACATTGTATTTTTTTTAGCACTCTGAACTGTTGGGGGAATGGAACCATGCCTACTAGTCGTTAAGTACGAATTGTCAGTTGACATTCTTTTGATTACTCTCAAGTAGACACATTTACTGAGATCACTTTGATGGTCGAGCCTCTAAATAGTTATAAGCCGAGAGTATCTCCTCGACTTGTGTTGTCGATGTTCCCCGATGTCCTTGTAATCAGGGCCTAAGTTACATCGAGTTGTAGAAACATAGAGCCCACCCATGGATGCTCGTCGTTGATATGCCGAGGGATGCCAACTTGGTCCCTTTCCTCTACTTGGTCCAAATAGATTCTTGTGAGTAGTCAAAAGCCTCCGGAGTCCCCTCTTAGGATCGAGTGTAGTGATGTGTGTAACTATCGTTCTCCTAACGGAATGGGACAACAGGTACCACATTTCTGTGACTGATTAATGCTGATTTATCCTGACAAACTATGTTCCGTCAATATGTATATATATATATGGTCCATTCAATATCAATCACACAGCTCTTAGACCAACCCGGTCAACCTATGACGTGGAAAATTGACATTCTAAACTCTAAGGTAGTTCAAGTGGTAGTAACGACAAACAATAAACTTAAATGTTTTGAATTCGAATATTGACAACTCCTTGAGACAAGATTATGAGAGATTTTTCTCTCATGAATATCCTAGTCTTGGCATGGATGACCTATCTTTGATCGAACTGAACAAAAAATTAATCAAGGTACGCGTAAGTTGGTTCAAACATCTTGACCATTGAACAAAAAAAAAATTAACACCCATAAATGTACTATTACTTACCTATGGTTAAGTGATCACAATCAAGATAGAATCACATCATGCAAGAAAAAACAAGGTCTACCACATATCGGCCCATTTTCAGTAACGCTGCACAGTCCTTGGTAACGAAATGAGTCCCGTTTTAGCAATTTAATTAATCTCGGAACACCATGTTGCTTAAGAACTTCAATGAGATTTGTAAATGGATTATTCCTTATTAACATTCCATCAGGAAACCGAATTGAAAAGGTAATCAATCGGATTAGTTTATGGAAAACGATGGAAATCGAAGAAATAATCCACGGGAAATTTAAAAAATATCCGCGAAAGCAAATTCGAAGTACATTGTAATTAATTTTAATTGATGCATTCGTTACACTAATCTCAGATCCACGTTAATCACCAATAATATTTTTGCATGGCTAATTGCGGAGAAAAGTTGGAATGAGTTTAATACAATACTATCATGTGGTATGCAAACCCAATGAAAAATTATTACAAAACTAAATACACAAGTTGGCATTTTCGGAAAAAAAAATTAACAAAGATAGATGATGTACACCACGTGACACTACCATATGATGTGTTAAACCCGCACAAAAATTTCTACAAGATGCAGTGTGTTCTGTAATTCATTGCCCATTAAACAAAAAGTGCATGTTCTGGTGGTGTTCCGAGGCACGACAAATCTCTAAATTAACTTTTGGTAGGTTGGTGTGATTCATGTAATTAATCAGATGAGATCTCTTTATGCGAAAAGGATCATACTTTGGAGCTCTTTCTGAACTTGACATCTGCTTCTAAAGTTAGAAAGTAGATTATATCACACATTCTACATTCAGAACACTGCTTGAGATTTGAATTTGGAGCAACTTCAAGTTTGTCAATCTTTTTTATCTCATTAGGTTTAACATGATCAATCTTATGATATGGCGAGAGAGAGAGAGAGAGAGAGAGAGCAAGTAGACAATAAAAACCATAATACTAATTTTATTTCAAAGAGTTTAATTGTCACTTTGACACTAAAACAAAAGATACAAAGAAACGAAAAAAGCAGGAAAGAAAGTCTCCATGAGCTCCCATAAACAATACTAGTATGTTTGCAAACCAGTGATAATTAATGGACTGGAGCTATAGTTCTCAAGGAAATCCACCTCCTCCAATCCCACCACCCGCTCCTCCACCATATCCACCACCGGCACCACCGCCAGCTCCACCACCAAGACCACCTCCGCCGCCGCCACCAAAGCCTCCACCACCTCCTCCTCCAAGCCCACCACCAGCCCCTGCTCCACCTCCATATCCACCACCAGCTCCAAAACCAGACCCTCCACCTAATCCTCCTCCACCACCACCACCAAACCCTCCACCCCCGCCTCCCCCAAGTCCACCACCGGCACCGGCACCCCCACCATAACCAGCCCCACCACCAAAACCAGAACCGCCGCCTAACCCTCCACTTCCACCGCCTAGCCCACGACCGAATCCTGGTCGATGAAAGAGAGTTTTGTCATCATCGAAAGAACCCTTTGAGCTCACAAGCTTCCTACCATTTGTGGTGCAAACAAGAGCAACAAGCACAAGAAGGAAGAGCTTAGAAGCCATTTTTGCAAAAAAGCAATGTTTAAGATGACTTTTGATGAGAAATTAGAACTCGAAGCGTAGCATTACTGGTATATATAGAGGCACGAAGCCTAAAATTTTCAAAGGAACTATTGAGAAAGTTTAATAAGCTTAGATTCACCACGTCTTGGGAATTTAATGCACCCAACTGTCTCTTTTGAAAAACAAACCCCCCACCTAGCAACCACCACTTGACCTCCCCCAAGTGGATGATCATTTGGGTCTTATGGGGACACTTTCGATTCAGCTCCACATGAGTTTGCATAATTGCATGCTCCTTTAGGGTCTCTCTCTCTCTCTCTCTCTCTCTCACACACACACACACACACAAACAAACACAATAATGAAAAAGTCAGCAGCAAGTGGAGCAGTTCGTTCGTGAATGTATCAAATAGGAAGAAAGAACCGAAGTTTGGCCTGTGATTTCTGGGTTCTGAAGTTCATTGCTCGCTGAAAAAAAAAACATGNCAAACATCTTGACCATTGAACAAAAAAAAAATTAACACCCATAAATGTACTATTACTTACCTATGGTTAAGTGATCACAATCAAGATAGAATCACATCATGCAAGAAAAAACAAGGTCTACCACATATCGGCCCATTTTCAGTAACGCTGCACAGTCCTTGGTAACGAAATGAGTCCCGTTTTAGCAATTTAATTAATCTCGGAACACCATGTTGCTTAAGAACTTCAATGAGATTTGTAAATGGATTATTCCTTATTAACATTCCATCAGGAAACCGAATTGAAAAGGTAATCAATCGGATTAGTTTATGGAAAACGATGGAAATCGAAGAAATAATCCACGGGAAATTTAAAAAATATCCGCGAAAGCAAATTCGAAGTACATTGTAATTAATTTTAATTGATGCATTCGTTACACTAATCTCAGATCCACGTTAATCACCAATAATATTTTTGCATGGCTAATTGCGGAGAAAAGTTGGAATGAGTTTAATACAATACTATCATGTGGTATGCAAACCCAATGAAAAATTATTACAAAACTAAATACACAAGTTGGCATTTTCGGAAAAAAAAATTAACAAAGATAGATGATGTACACCACGTGACACTACCATATGATGTGTTAAACCCGCACAAAAATTTCTACAAGATGCAGTGTGTTCTGTAATTCATTGCCCATTAAACAAAAAGTGCATGTTCTGGTGGTGTTCCGAGGCACGACAAATCTCNCTCTCTCTCTCTCTCTCTCTCTCTCACACACACACACACACACAAACAAACACAATAATGAAAAAGTCAGCAGCAAGTGGAGCAGTTCGTTCGTGAATGTATCAAATAGGAAGAAAGAACCGAAGTTTGGCCTGTGATTTCTGGGTTCTGAAGTTCATTGCTCGCTGAAAAAAAAAACATGTTAAACCTAAATTTAAATGTTCCAAGTAATGGCTTATGGCTTAACCTGCAAAGCTTGATCAGTAGCTTCTGGCTTGGCTTCATTGGGCGACCTGCATGCAATAATGAAATCAGAGGAGGAGAAGAAATATTGAAACCTCCAGATAAAATAAAATGAGTTATAGTAAGCACTATCCTTTGCAGCTGTAGTAAACTGTATGCGTGTATATAGCCCTACACCCAAGGAGTATTGCCGTGTAGGGTTTATGATGAATTTTCTTACACTTGTAAATCATGTTTGTTTTGTCAAAAATTTTTTGGTCTTTGTGCAACAATCTTCTTTTTCTCAAACTTTTTGAATTTGTCTTATACAAAGATCAAAAAATTTCTCAATATTCACTCAATTTGTATCACTCAAAATATTCCCTATACCAAGTTATGAGTAACAATTAGTACAATTTTTAAGAAATTTATTACTTTGACTCTTATTTCAAATATGCCATCAAAATGATATTTACTTCATTATTTGTTGGAAAAGCATCTTTGGATTCTGTCTCACCATCCTTTATCTTGACAAGATCTTTGATTTCAACTTCGGTCCTTGCAATTTCTTCAATTTCGTGTAGTATTGTTTCAACTTCTTTACAAACTTTTTTATATTTTATTTCTTGAGTTGTTTCTTCAACTTCATCCTCAAAGTCTCTTGAACCTCTACTTTCACTTTAGTCTCTTCAACTTTTTTGACTTTATACTTTTCTTCATCTTCTATGATTGTTTCTTTAAAATCACATTATTCTTTTACATACTCGTCTCTTCAAAGCATTAAACCCAATACTCCATAGGTAAAAACTCAACTTCATGTTTGAAGACAATACTCTCAATCAACTTCCAAACATGATTTGAAGTACAAGCTTCCAAATCTAGAGATGAATCGTCTTCTTAAGAATTCCAAATACTTTTTTCTTTCTTTCCTCGGATTCTTTTAGGCAAGCCACTCTTTAACTTGCTTCAATCACATCCCATAAATGACTTTCTTTAAGATAAGAAGGTAGTGTAACCTTCATTCTCTTATAAATAGAGAACATCATCTTTTTACACCAAAAACATATATTTTAGTCAATCTTCTATGATCGTCATAATCGTAACAATCAAGTCTTCAAGGATCATATTGACTCTAAAATAAGCTATCTAGACTTCCAAAATCAAAAGTTAGCTCTAATTGAGAGTNCTATGATCGTCATAATCGTAACAATCAAGTCTTCAAGGATCATATTGACTCTAAAAATAAGCTATCTAGACTTCCAAAATCAAAAGTTAGCTCTAATTGAGAATTATATAGACTTTCAGGATTGTGAAATTGGCTCTGGTACTAATTTTTTTGAAATTACTCCAATTAGAAAATCGCTCTGATACCACTTTTTGAGGGTTAAGAAAACTAGAAATAAAATAGAAGGAAGTAGAGGAGAACATGAATTCTCAATAAAAAAATAATTTCATTCAAGTTGATTACAAAGCACACACTTAACTTAGAATTCTTCAACTTTTACTCAATTGTACTTACTTCTAATAGTAGATTATATGTCCTATTATATAGGTCATGTATAGAACTCCTAACATTACATTCACACATTATTACCAACTTGGGAAATTAACGCCCACTAATAATATTGTCATTCACTACTTGCATATTCCTCACTTTCTCACTCACACCAAATTAACACACCTTAATAATATAATAAACTCTAAAACAAGTTTACTTTCTAATAATAACAAAATAATACGATGGACATAAGTAAATATACTTAAAAATATAATACATTATGGTAAGACAAAAAAATTAGGATCGACATGTGCTCACCCTGATCCTTCAATGGTTCCGCCACTATAATGCCAACAAGTTGATGGTGACAATGGGAATGAAACTAATTCTTCATTTATTAGCATGAAATATATAAATTATAGAACTAAGACTTGTTCTGACCCATAATCAGTGAAGTGGAAAGCTTTGATGTTTCGCTGAACCATTTGAGAATCTACATGACTTAGCCATAGCAGAGAAGTCTGCAGACCTAATTATATTGAGCTTCTTGATTGAGAACCTTATCATGAAGCCTACTTTNACATGACTTAGCCATAGCAGAGAAGCCTGCAGACCTAATTATATTGAGCTTCTTGATTGAGAACCTTCTCATGAAGCCAAGTCAACTTAAGTTTTTTTTTAGCACAAATGAAAGGGACCTATATATTAATTCTACATTTATTATCATACAACTCCTCAACTCTTTCACACTTGACGGAAATGAAAATGCTTGGGGTTTATGAATTGAACCATGTCATGTCACATTCGTGTAATATTCGGTTATATTATTTTAAGTTTGTATCATTTTCTTGTAATGTACAATATTTTTGAAGTGATGTATACCACGTGACGGGTTAAAATTGCTCCCACATGGCATGTGCCACGTGTTCTTCTTTAATTCTTTGTCCATTAAACAACAAGTGCATGTTCTGAATTAGCTTTTGGTAGGGCTGGTGCATTGATGTCAAAAGGATCAATCTGATGAGATTTCTTTAGAAATTAATAAGATGTCAAAAGGATCATACTTTGGAGTCTCTCTTTCTGAACTTGGCATGTGCTTCTAAAGTTAGAAGTAGATCATATCACACATTGATAAGAAGATGACTTGAGATTTGAATAGAGAGAGAGCAAGTAGACAATGCAAACCATAATACTAATTTTATTTCAAAGAGTTTATTTGTCCCTTTGACACTAAAAAGATACAAAGAAAAGAAACCCTCCATGAGCATACATAAACAATATTAGTATTTGGCAAACCAGTGATAATGTAATGGACTGGAGCTTTAGTTCTCAAGGAAATCCACCCCCTCCAATCCCACCACCCGCTCCTCCACCATATCCACCACCGGCACCACCGCCAAGACCACCTCCACCGCCACCGCCAAAGCCTCCACCACCTCCTCCTCCAAGTCCACCACCAGCTCCCGCCCCACCTCCATATCCACCACCAGCTCCAAAACCAGACCCTCCACCTAATCCTCCTCCACCACCACCACCAAACCCTCCCCCCCCGCCTCCCCCAAGTCCACCACCGCCACCAGTACCCCCACCATAACCAGCCCCACCACCAAAACCAGAACCACCTCCTAACCCTCCACCTCCACCGCCCCCAAAACCACCACCACCTCCACCACCGAATCCTGGTTGATGAAAGAGAGTTTTCTCATCTTCGAAAGAACCCTTTGAGCTCACAAGCTTCCTACCATTTGTTGTGCAAACAAGAGCAACAAGCACAAGAAGGAAGAGCTGAGAAGCCATCTTTGCAAAAAGCAATGTTTAAGATGACTTTTGATGAGAAGTTAGAACTGGAAGTGGAGTATATATAGAGGCGCCAAGCCTAAAATTTTCAAAGGAACGGTTGAGAAAGTTTAATTAGCTTAGATTCACAGTGTCTTGGGAAGTTAATGCACCCAGCTGTCTCTTTTGAAAAACAAACCCCACACCTAGCAACCACCACTTGACCTCCCCCAAGTGGATGATCATTTGGGCCTTATGGGGACACTTTCGATTCATCTCCACATGAGTTTGCATGCACTGCACCTTTAGGGTCTCTCTCTCACACACACACACATTCCCAATTACTACGTACTAAAGAAAAAGTCAGCAGCAAGTGGAGCAGTTTATGAATCTGTATCAAATAGGAAGAAAGAGACGAAGCTTGGCTTTTGATTTCTGGGTTCTGAAGTTCATTGGTCGCTGAAAAAAAAAACATACTGAAGCTGGAGTTATTCGGCAATATTCCTGCTGTAGTAACATCATATTAAAATTGTTTTATGGTTGAAAAATAAATATTTTCTTTGTGAAACATTCATTTTTTAACATTTTTGTATGTGTGGGCGTGGGTGTGGGTGTGGGTGTGGGTGTGTGTATAATAAGTCTGTATATGCGTATATATGTATACATACAATTGATCATATATGGTGGTATCTTTATTCCCCTTCTTTACTGAGGCAACCTATTGAGGATGATTTGCTTCTTGTGTGTTTAATAATATATTACCAAATCGTTTTAAAGGGCAACATCTAGATGAGTGGAACCCCATTGAACTCGTTTAATTTGTTGAACTCTTGATACTTTTGCTGAGCCGACAAGTGCTGAGAACGAATTGTTTTTTTATATTTATGAGGATGAAAAGTTCGTTGGGTCTGCATCATCCACAAGTCCAAAGGTTGACCTAATGGTCATCGCCTCAACTGATAGACTTTAAAATTACGAATTCATACCTGATCACTCTCTTTATAATAGTGACCGACCAAAAAAACAAAAGTGCAACATCTACACAAGAAGAACCCATAATTACAGTGCTTAGGCTGTGCGCTTGACCTTGTAATATAATCTGGATCTAGGTTCGAGCAATTTGCCCTAAGGGATAGGGTAATAGACTTGTAACAATTTCAAAAGTAGTTCAAACGATAATAATGAGTTACTTTACCTGGCTACCATCGAGTCAATTACCATATTAAAACTCAAATTTTAAAATTTGAGTATGGATTAAAATGGTAACCAGTCAATTAATCAGTTTAAATTAAATTTTAATATATAAAAAATTAAATTTTAATTAACTCGAATTTTATATAGAAAAATTGTTTAAGGTTTATGTAAGGGTAATTTTGGTATTTAGATAATTTATTTTTGTTATAAATAATAGTTTAATAGCAAAAGGTGTTAATGCTATTTAAATATAAGTTAAAATGGGTGTCGGTAATATTTTTTCTGATAGAGGTGGTGTTCTTGAANCCTTGTAATATAATCTGGATCTAGGTTCGAGCAATTTGCCCTAAGGGATAGGGTAACTGAAATTTTTCCTNAATATTTTTTCTGATAGAGGTGGTGTTCTTGAAAAATATAATAAACTAAAAAAAGTGTAACTGAAATTTTTCCTTTTTTTTTTTTTTTAAAGTCTACGAGAATGATTATCCAGTTAACCTGTTAAGTGGGAGATATTGGGGAGAGGTGAACTGAGAATAGAAAGCTCTTCTAAAATTACTTCCCTTCAATTTCTCAACGAGACATCATATGTTCTTTATTGGCAAAATATTCACTTGAATACAGCAAGTCTCACGACTTTAAGTGATTTAGTATTAAAGGAATTGAAGAAAATTGTTACAAAGTGAATCTGTATTCGGGTATTGGTTAAGCAACCAGCCTTCGTTTTTCATAAATACTTGTAAATTGTACTCAAAAAAGAGTAGCATCCAAGTACTTTGAACCCATAGCTGCTGTGGCTAGGGACTAGACTAGGCAAGTATAAAGAATCCAAAATTGCTCTTAACACAATGACAGATCACCTACCGAGTATGAACAAGAGACTCACTTATAATGTCAACACGTGAGACGACAAATATAGCAAAACGTGATGTAGTTCCTAAAATATTAGCCATACCCATTTGGCCTAGATCAAAGACGTGCACTCATAATGTACGAGAAACTGAAGGAATAGAAAATTTAATGCAAACGAGTTTCACAATGAGATGCNGCCATACCCATTTGGCCTAGATCAAAGACGTGCACTCATAATGTACGAGAAACTGAAGGAATAGAAAATTTAATGCAAACGAGTTTCACAATGAGATGCATCCATTCACCCTCACTCTCTTTCCAATCACTCAGGTGCTTGAGTAGAGCAAGTGAAAATGAATAAACTGTTTTGGCTGGCTCTTCACCACTGAAACTAACAGCCTTCAACAAAGACAAAACATTATTTCACTAGTTCAAATGTGGACCAAGGCTATGTATGACCTCTCCTTTAGTTCCAGAAGCAAGTTCCATGGCCACCTCCGGTGAANCATTATTTCACTAGTTCAAATGTGGACCAAGGCTATGTATGACCTCCCCTTTAGTTCCAGAAGCAAGTTCCATGGCCACCTCCGGTGAATTGGTGTATTGCTTCGAAGAACATAAAACATTTTCACCCTGAACTCCAAATCTTTATATAACATCTCACCTCACTACTTTCTTCACCAATAAATTCGCATCACCACAAGAACAAAGGTAGCCCTCATGGTCAGTGCTGCTATCTTTCCCAAGCCAGACCTAGTGTCGATTGTCACTGGCTGCATAACAGCACAACCACCACCACCCCTCCTCCCACGGGTAGGTTTACAATGACATTGTTTATTTCTTTAAACAAATACAATATTTTGCGGTACACCTGTCACCATGTTCAGCACGCAGAGCATTCTGAAATAAAATAAATAATAGCAATAAATAAAACCAATGGTTTACCTGGCTGACAGTGCAGTACTTCTATTTATGTGCTGGGTGGCCAATTTCGTTGTGCCAAGATCATCTCCTAGGACCTCCAAAATAAGACAAGTGAAGACAAGGAGGCCAGCAATAAAAGTATATCTGAAGATGAACAAGGAAGAATACCCATCAGCAATGCACCAAGATCAGGAACAAACTAGGGGAGTGAGAATACCATATAGCCACAGCTCCCCAGCCTTTTTATCTGTTCTTCAAACGAAGGAAATTCCCCTCATGATTACACACTAAAGTTGCAGAACCTAATATGGATGTCAGCCCTGTTAATTGAAATGAGTTTTGGGAAGCATGCTATTAGAGGTCATTTGTGCCATTGCAATTTCCAGAGAAACTGACCAACAACAAAACTCAAAGCCAATGAAGATAAGAAGCCTTTTTATTTCTTCTTTCCTTTCAAAGAATTGGAAAATTTCTTCAGATGTTTATTTTTTTTTTTTTCAGAATTATATACAGTTACAAGTGAGATCAAGTATGCTTAAATGACTGTCCAATCATTTTCAATCGAACAAACAGGTTTTTCAGCTGGGGATGCACTGCTGGCCTTAGGAGGCTTCTTCGAAAATATTGATGAAAATTGTTGGCGTGCCGGGTTCTCCTCTGAGTTCTTCTGGTCTTTTGACTCTGGTTTTCCATGCCTATCTTTGCCACCAAAAATGAAGCCAAGCCTCTTAAACCTATTTTTCGGTTCACCAGCAATTGAGGTTTCTTCTGGCTGATTTGTGATCTTTAGAACTTCATCTGGATTTAGTAACATCATCTCCACTGTTTCATACACCTACAACAGAATTTAATTATTGAATAACAAAGTCCCTTTGGTTAATTCTTCGGTTTTTTTGCCCCACGTAAATAATATACTTCTAGGCCCACGCACAAAGGAATATGCAACAAAAGAACAAACCAAAGAAGATAACTAAAAGAAATGAAAGGGTAGTTGCCCACTTAGGTGCCTCGATGACAGTTTCAAGAACTTTCCAAGTGGACCCCTGCAAGGTGCACACCAATTCATGCCTCATTCGGCACCAATACCTCAGGGAACGAGGCCATCTAATTCTAACCTGTCAATCCCTTGATCACCAAGTGCAGGTCCTTCATTGGACAAATTAAAAGCAATACAAGGTGTCTCATGATAGTTCGGATATATTTGTGAATTAGATCATCCCATTGGTGAGCTTTACTTCATTGCATGTCAAAGAAGCAAGAGTAAGTGAACAGTGCCAATCAAAGTGCAAATAGATTGTATGCCATGAAAGGTGAGAACCAATGGATTTCAAAATCGCTATATCTAGAGGCACATATCCAAGTAATCCACAAACCAACTTAAAAAATTTTCCGGTCAGGTGTAGGGCATACCTGGCATATATCATCCACTTTCTCAACCCAATTGCTGCCTTGACAAGTGGCAACAATGTAGTCTCTGCACTCGTAGAACAACTTTGACAAACTTGAGTTTGTGGAGAGTGCGACCTCTGCAATAACGAATCCTGAACCCAGCTGAAATTTTGGAACATTAGACCGCATTAGCAGAACGAAAGAGCAACCAATAGTGGTTCAGAATTTGTGAATTGCATGCAACCATCATCACCACCTACAAATTTTTCAGTCCAGCAACAAAAAGGAAGGAGAAGCAATTGTCTGAACTCTAATCAAATAGTGATGCCAAATAACAGGATCATAATTAAGCACAGAACAATTAGCTGCATTCCTAATCAACTAAAAATAGAAGGCACGTGTCTCTAGGAATCACCAATGGCAAAAAATATTGATCTGTTTCAGGTGATTTTTAGTCCTACAGATAGTTGTGCAAATATAAGCCATTCTTGCACACAGATGAAAACTTAAACTTCCAGCAGACACTCATCAACATCATGAAAAACTAGACGCATATGGCTCGCTTCCACAACTGAGAGAGGACTAGACAACAACAACCACCACCTGCAAGTTGGCAGCTCTTTACCAGCCTTGTGGATAACCATTGACCAAAGTATTGCAAACTACTTCTCTGGGACATGTTAGAAATGATGCTGCAGCACCCAAACACTAAACCACCATAGATGCTGGAAGCACAGCCCAAGGTTGTTCAAATGATTCCTCATTCTTCTCAGTACTGGAAACACATTGATGCCACATGCAATGGAAAGGGGATGTTGGTCACCACTCAGTGCAAGAAGCAGAAGAGATTTCACCCTACCTTGAGGTGGGAGAGAAGGTCAAATGGTCATCTGTAAAACTACTATTTGTGCCCGGCAATGTCCACAGTTTTTAATGCCATATATGCATATCAACAGTACCCACTTGGTGGGCTTTAAACCCTATGGTTCAAGCGTTAAAATTAAGCCACATATATAGCATGAGCAAAATAGTAAATATTCCAAACGAGTAGCGCCATCAAAGATTTTATTTTGATAAAGCTCATATGTGAGAATGCAGATTACTCAGTTTTCCATTGAAAATAAAGGAAATATTCCTCGGGTGATACATAACAAGTTGAATCTATTTGATGGAAAAGATACAGAAAAATAAATCACGCAAGATATCTGAAGGACTTACAAGAGAAACAAACAGCTGTTCAAAAAGCTCAGAAGGTGGGACATCCTCTAAGAAATTCAGGATACCATCCCTAGAGAATCAAAGCACCATGTAGTTGTTGTCAGGAAGTTATTCAATTCAGAAATAAATTTAAATGAAGACAGAATAAATTTTAGATGAAGCACTGATTAATATCTTTCGTCTTACACAGCCAAATCCTCATCAAAGAGGGGAGTTTGTCTGACAGCTGGAACTGGTTTTGCTGTTTCCCACAGTTCACGCCATAAATTACCTATAAATCAATAAGCAACCATTTAGCAGAGCAAATACATAGTATGATTAAGCAAAAGTATTTGCAGAAAACTCTATGAGTAAAACAGTGTAGGACAATTGTACTAATATATCTGGTAATTTTAGATCCAGTAGTGAGAAGGAAATGAAAGACCAAAAACTATTTCAAAACATCTATTCGAAGTGCTAAAAGGACTTAGAGACCACTGCACTGGTAATTTAGTCAAAAATCAATGAACTTCTCCAGAGCTCTCTTTTGGCTCGGTCCTTCTTTATCCACCAAAAAGGGGAAGCCATAGCAACAAGCACTCCTATTATAATGCAACAAACTCGGCCAGATTAGGAAGGTCTTGGCCATTGAAAAATTTAGATGAACTACGAAATGACCACATTGCAAAAAGGCAAACAGTGAGAACACCAACCACAGCATCCACATCAGACATCCTCACAGATACTCTTAAGTCATAACAAACGTGTAATTTCCTCACATCTTTTTAGTAGAATGTCTTCTTCCCTCCTTTTCATTTCCATGCTCAGAAATAAATATTGCTAGCCAGGTTTCTCTTGAAATAAAGAAAATTTGATTAATAGCATTCATCCATCAACAAGCATTCTAAAAAAACAAAGCACATTAATAGTATTTGCAAAAAACAAGGTTCACTTTTAACTTTGTTTAATAGCATTTCTCAAAGAATAGCTTTCTCAACCAAATATAACATTCTATGGTGGTTTATAAATGAAAGAAATAGAAAGAATGATGACTAAAAGTCTACAACAAAAACATTGCTGCATTGGGACACATGTGAAGAAGCAAATACCCAAAGCAAGGATCACAATTTCGTTGTGTTCCATAGTTTTTGCCAGCTCAGAAATGGAAACGATCTGGAAACAAAATGTAATCCCAGAAAAATTTGGAAACGTGAGGAAACTGTTGGAAACATAAATTAAAATCTCTTTCATGCAGATAAGCTTAACAATCGATTAATTGAGCATGTTTATTTTCTAAACATCCATCTACACTAGATGACACAAACTTGGAGCACAAAAGTTAAAGTTACTTTGAAGAGGATGTCATTTCAAATAATGCCAAACAATAAATTTTATTAAACAAACTAAATTTCATGATTTAAAGGACTTATAATGCAAATAACGTGCATCTTCTTCTGGCGAACCAGCAATATTCCCACCACCAACTCTTTCCATAAGACAGGCAGGAAATGACATCATTCCGGAAGAAACATTCCAAAACATCCAAAATTTCAATTCCGAAACAAGAGGATGGAATTCAGCCACTAGTGCATTTCGATTTCCACAAAAAATGAAACAAAATTTCGATCCCTGACCCAGAGTTTTAGAAACCTGGGGTTGTGTAGGGAATGACCATGTACAGTACATGTAGCAGTACTATATTAAATCAGAAACCAAGTACACATTTATAATACTATATTAAATCAAAAACCAAGTACCCATTTATAAAGAATGTCAACAATGAAAGCAGTGAAGAAGGATTTTACGAAATCAGTAGAAGAAAAGCATTAACCCAATGACTGATGAGTCTAGCCAAAACAACCAAAGCAGTCAGGAATTTATTCTAGAACCCCTCACAGAGTAGTGAGCACAATCAATTTATGTCAGAGGGAGTCACTGTCATGGAAGTACCCAAAACGCCCATGATCTATTATACAAACCAGGAGTACTATCAGTCATCACAGAGAGAGAAAGGAAAAAAACTCTTTTTCATACTTCCTGGGAAAACCATAATTGGAAAGCTTTTATTTATTTTCCCTCTTCTACAATTATGACTATTTAATAATTTCATACTGTGTATTTTTAGTTTGCTATTCATCATTATCCATATCCACCAAAGCTGAGCTGACTGCACTGTACAAATATCATATGGAAATGTAGATAACCCCTATAAGAGCAGGCAGGCTCTTACTGCCCTTAGCGCACAGGTACCCAGACTTAATAATTCAGCTAAAGCAAAAGGTCAGACAATTCCAATACCTAATTAAATATACAAGCTTCCAAGTTAGAAACAATGTGCACAACTTTTGCAACGATAGGGAATCAAACAGGAATGTGAGATTAAACTAGTCATTTTCTAATGAAACGTCAACATTTCTACATGCAACTTCATATTACCGTTACCCTCCTGACAGAAACTTCAGAACACGAGTTACACAACCTATTTAAAATGAGAGCAGAAAATTTTGTTTTAGAATGTCATGTGATAGAAGACTCAACCTTCTTTCTGCATTCGCCTACTTAGTTGACCTCTTGCACACGATAAATCCCCGCCTTCAATGGTTTCTTTAGCTTCATTGCTTGCCTCAGCTTCCATCCAATCAGGGGGGGAGTGCCATCTTACAAAATCTTCTAATACACAACCAGGATTTGCAGCCTAACACATTATAACATAGACTAATTATGTGTGTGCCAAATAGTATCTTAACATTTTTGCAACAATAAAAGCCAGAAGCCTCTGTTGAACATAGGAATGGTTTATGAAACCTCACCTTAAAGGCCTGCATGTCAGAGAGAAGCTGAGAACATCCAGCACCAACACTGAACATAGAAAATGAGGCAGTTTGTTAAAATAACTTGAAAAAAGTTACTAGCTAAGAATAGAAAGGTGCCAATCACTGCCCTTTCAGAATTATCAATGACATAGAACCACCAATAAGAAACTAAACTGTAGCATGAGGAAAACCTAGGAAAACAAGCAAAAAGAAAGAAAAAAATTGTTTTTACTTTCTTGATTTGAGCAAAAAGAGGAAAACAAAAAGCCATAATTACAGCTGAGAAAGCTTTAATTCTAGGAAGTGTGCTTAATAATCCGTTTCTTGTTGAGCAAACAGAACATTGAATTTGAGATGTTTTCAAAGGAGAATTCACAATATTGTTGCATTCCAGAAATGCATCATTACCTTGTTTGTGTACTTTCGACCACGTGATCCAAAAATATTATGATAAGCTTCACTCAGTCAAATTGGACTTAGAAGTCCTAAAAGTCCTACAAACAAATTGACAACTAACCTACAGGTAGTTTTACTGCCCTTTGCACTTGACCATAAGCATTGAATTATGAACTAATAATCTATGTGCATTAGCATCCAGTCTGAGTTTTGGCAATACCTAGCTTGAATTAAGCTTAGATCCATCAATTTTAAGGCCCACTAAACAGGACAAGGATTTCTAAGATCACAAAATACTGTATGCCAAAGGTCTAAATGCAATCTTCCCTAGACTACCGAACTTAGCACGGTTACCCAGGCCCATGTCATCTCCTTTCTCACTCGCTACCCAAAAAAAAAAAAAAAAGCAAAAAAACTACTGCCCAATGCCCACTGGAATCAAGGAATTTCAGTGAAAAAGAGATACAAAGTCAGCACAGATGCAAGCATACATATTCTTGTAAGAAATGTAATAAAGCTATGGTTTACTAATCCATGTGTCTCCACAAATTTGTTAACCTACAACCCTAATAAAATATGAACCAAGTAGGTTCGAAGTTCGAAGTTCGAACCTATAAATATATTCATGTTAAATGTCGACAACGCAATCTTGAAAAGCCATCTATAATTATTTAAAGCGTCCAAAAAAACTCCAATTTACCAGCATCAGTTAGACTATAACATAGCAATTATGTACAACGGCAACCAAGACTGCCCAAGTAAAATTTTCCTTTATTTTTGGCTTGAGCCTTAGAATATATTCACTTGCAATGTCCATGTCTCATTTTCAAAAGGTCCATGCAGAGCTATTTGAAGCACCCAAGAAGGTTCAGATCAATAACATGAGCTTACAAAAACTACAGGGAGTTCAATGGCCCTACATACGAGAAACACAAACTTGAGATCTGAAAAAGGCATAGCTCATTAATTGGGCATTAATCACTACACAGACCTCCCAGTTCGTAGTACAAATTCCTCTGTTTCCTTGATAAGATCTTCTGTTAGCAGAGGCCCTTCCTACATATGCATGCATACACAGACTATAAACAACAGGCAAAATTACAAATTTAATTATTAAAAAACACTGTCATCATATTGATTAGACCTGCATAACAGGGGTATAAATAAGTTCACCAGTTTCCAGCATTGTTAAATTATCAGATTCTTTATCAGCTCCCATCCGGAGAACAAGTTCCCCAGTACTAATTCTAGCATATAAAGTAGAACTTTCAGGGGTTGGGCCTTCAGAAGCAGCTGGTGCTTCAACATTTGAACTGGCTTGCCTTTCAACAGAATCTAATACTTCAGTGGCAACAGAGTGGCGCCTTTTTCTGGAGAGACAACAGTTGATAACCTGCAACTGCTGATACAAAAGACAGGATTTCAAGTCTGGAATCTCATCTGGTGGAATGCCAGGAATATGTTGCTCTTCAGCCCAGAGTCTTCTCAGCTGCAAGTCAAAGGATTCAGAAAATACTTTATTATCTGACAATTTATTAATGAGAGGCTCTAAAGAATCTCATATAAACAAGAAGTCAAGATGAAGAGAGAAGTCCAAGAGGACCAAGTTCCCCACTAGTTTGTCTCAATGCAAAGTAGATGACAATGAGAATGAAGAAAAGGCTGGCATCCATCGTTGTTTTTTTCTGAAGAAGGGTGCCAAGGAATTGGGAGTTTGACAGTGAGTCCCTTAGTTGATTCTCGAAGTCTAACAAANTAAATGTCGACAACGCAATCTTGAAAAGCCATCTATAATTATTTAAAGCGTCCAAAAAAACTCCAATTTACCAGCATCAGTTAGACTATAACATAGCAATTATGTACAACGGCAACCAAGACTGCCCAAGTAAAATTTTCCTTTATTTTTGGCTTGAGCCTTAGAATATATTCACTTGCAATGTCCATGTCTCATTTTCAAAAGGTCCATGCAGAGCTATTTGAAGCACCCAAGAAGGTTCAGATCAATAACATGAGCTTACAAAAACTACAGGGAGTTCAATGGCCCTACATACGAGAAACACAAACTTGAGATCTGAAAAAGGCATAGCTCATTAATTGGGCATTAATCACTACACAGACCTCCCAGTTCGTAGTACAAATTCCTCTGTTTCCTTGATAAGATCTTCTGTTAGCAGAGGCCCTTCCTACATATGCATGCATACACAGACTATAAACAACAGGCAAAATTACAAATTTAATTATTAAAAAACACTGTCATCATATTGATTAGACCTGCATAACAGGGGTATAAATAAGTTCACCAGTTTCCAGCATTGTTAAATTATCAGATTCTTTATCAGCTCCCATCCGGAGAACAAGTTCCCCAGTACTAATTCTAGCATATAAAGTAGAACTTTCAGGGGTTGGGCCTTCAGAAGCAGCTGGTGCTTCAACATTTGAACTGGCTTGCCTTTCAACAGAATCTAATACTTCAGTGGCAACAGAGTGGCGCCTTTTTCTGGAGAGACAACAGTTGATAACCTGCAACTGCTGATACAAAAGACAGGATTTCAAGTCTGGAATCTCATCTGGTGGAATGCCAGGAATATGTTGCTCTTCAGCCCAGAGTCTTCTCAGCTGCAAGTCAAAGGATTCAGAAAATACTTTATTATCTGACAATTTATTAATGAGAGGCTCTAAAGAATCTCATATAAACAAGAAGTCAAGATGAAGAGAGAAGTCCAAGAGGACCAAGTTCCCCACTAGTTTGTCTCAATGCAAAGTAGATGACAATGAGAATGAAGAAAAGGCTGGCATCCATCGTTGTTTTTTTCTGAAGAAGGGTGCCAAGGAATTGGGAGTTTGACAGTGAGTCCCTTAGTTGATTCTCGAAGTCTAACAAATGCAGAAAAATTTAGTAAAATTTCACTTGGTTTGTGCTATTGCAAAGTCAGCCTTCAACAGAAATACTGAAGAGATTTATCTTACCTTGGTAATTAGACCCATGAAACAATAGTATCGACAAAAGCTGAAGGTTTTACCGTCTTTTGTGTTTCATTTATTGTAAGAATTATATGGTCCACAGAATCAGTATCTCACCATTGAGTAACTGAACTAAATGAAACAGAACGCTTCAATGAGTCTAAAGATTGGAAATGGTAATGTATGATGTACAACTTAAAGAGGTGACATTGCTGATCATGGACCTGATCACGAGGCTACTGTAAAAGTCAACTTCATCATAATCACGTAAGGGTCAGAAGGTAGGTAATTAGAAAGATATAGAATGCCATAATAGGGTGCATCTTTTGGATTATTCTTCAAGAAAACAGAAGACCAATAGAGATGTCTACTCCCTTATAAAGCAACTCGGAAGGTACCAAGTATAAGGCCATGCCTATAACATGCATTCTTGATCCTACATTAGTTTCTTAAATGTTGATCTTGCGTAAAGAAATCATGTATCATGTTGAATCAAGTCATAACTTCACAACTCCCTACATGTTTGTTCAACATTTTTGTAAATTGAAGTTCCTTGAGGTCATATTGTCATTACCAAACACTATAATGTATGACAACTATAATTTATAGGTTTTGAGTTGTTATAAAATCTAAAGCAACATCCACTGATTGATTAGACAAATATCACAAGCTTTGAAAGCCTAAACCAAAAGCTATTTGGGGTATACAGGAAAGTGTTTGTTGAATTTTGTAGAGAATTTTATGATTGTTTTGTTTAGTTCTTGTATCTACCAAATCATGAAACCCCGGCAACCTAAAACCAGTCAAAATCCAAAATTACATTTCCCGGATTGCTGTTCACAAAAAATAGAGAAGTCCCAAAAATAGCACTTAANGTTGATTCTCGAAGTCTAACAAATGCAGAAAAATTTAGTAAAATTTCACTTGGTTTGTGCTATTGCAAAGTCAGCCTGTTACATAATTGCAGATTTCAACAGAAATACTGAAGAGATTTATCTTACCTTGGTAATTAGACCCATGAAACTATAGTATCGACAAAAGCTGAAGGTTTTACCGTCTTTTGTGTTTCATTTATTGTAAGAATTATATGGTCCACAGAATCAGTATCTCACCATTGAGTAACTGAACTAAATGAAACAGAACGCTTCAATGAGTCTAAAGATTGGAAATGGTAATGTATGATGTACAACTTAAAGAGGTGACATTGCTGATCATGGACCTGATCACGAGGCTACTGTAAAAGTCAACTTCATCATAATCACGTAAGGGTGAGAAGGTAGGTAATTAGAAAGATATAGAATGCCATAATAGGGTGCATCTTTTGGATTATTCTTCAAGAAAACAGAAGACCAATAGAGATGTCTACTCCCTTATAAAGCAACTCGGAAGGTACCAAGTATAAGGCCATGCCTATAACATGCATTCTTGATCCTACATTAGTTTCTTAAATGTTTATCTTGCGTAAAGAAATCATGTATCATGTTGAATCAAGTCATAACTTCACAACTCCCTACATGTTTGTTCAACATTTTTGTAAATTGAAGTTCCTTGAGGTCATATTGTCATTACCAAACACTATAATGTATGACAACTATAATTTATAGGTTTTGAGTTGTTATAAAATCTAAAGCAACATCCACTGATTGATTAGACAAATATCACAAGCTTTGAAAGCCTAAACCAAAAGCTATTTGGGGTATACAGGAAAGTGTTTGTTGAATTTTGTAGAGAATTTTATGATTGTTTTGTTTAGTTCTTGTATCTACCAAATCATGAAACCCCGGCAACCTAAAACCAGTCAAAATCCAAAATTACATTTCCCGGATTGCTGTTCACAAAAAATAGAGAAGTCCCAAAAATAGCACTTAAGACCTCATTTCTAATTAACAAACCCTCAACCCAACAAGCACCATCCATCCCCAACCTTTTCCCATTACTTTGGCCTTCAAATTGACTCCTACACACCCTAAAAGCTTCTTGTCCCTTACATTCAGAACCACTTCATACTATATTTCTGTAACTTTCCTCTCTTGAAAATAAGCTTCTTTCAACCTTAAACAAACAACAAGCCTTACAACCATTATTCTCTCTCGTATTATAATAACCAAGAAGTTTGCCATATCCTAAACCTACCACAGAATTAATCATAGTCAGCTCTAAGTTTGCAAAAGTTAGCAAGATTTGGCCATACATAACCACTAATGAAATTATAGAAGTACCAAATTCAAAGAGAAAAAGAATGCCTGCTTATTTTGCCAAGTAGCCTTATGTGTCGCTGCCTTCTCAATATTTTATAGCAATGAAGTCCACAGAAAGCAAAACTTTCCATATCCACTGTAGTTCATGTGATGATGTATCAACTAACTCATGTCAAAAAGAGAGCTGAATCTGTGGAAAAATAAATTTGCACACATGCACATGCAGAAACCACAACAACATGATGTCTTCAAGAGAAGTATGACAATAACAGTAAAAATTACGTTCAAAAAATGTCTTCATAGAAGTATTACTATTTTTGTGAGATGTAGAAAATTTTCCTTTGTTATCAACAGCTATGTATATTATATTTGGCATTCAAGTTCAATGGAGTCCACTTACTTCAGCAACAACCCCGCACCAAAACAAAGCCATTTTCCTCAGGGTTTTTAAGTTTCCAATGGCTTCAGAAAGCTTAACAAGAAAGCTTTCAGGAGGAGCACCATGAATATCGTTAGGCAAAGATGTGATGTTTGAAAGTTTATCCAAACCAGAGCCGGCCTTACTCCCAGTAAAATGTCCTTCTGCGAATATCTTGCAGATATTACAATGGAAGTGAAAGATCATCAAGGAATAATGCAAATAATTATGGGTGAAAATTTCTTTCTAAGGAAAAAAATTTCCACGGGATTACTATATCACGCATCTACCTGCATCAAGCAGTGAATTGATCAACGACAGGATTTTATCATCAGCACCAAACTCAGTGGTGAATTTATCTTCCTTTTCACGTAGCACTAACGACTTCACTGCAGAGAAATTCAAGGCAGCCCTCTCCCTGACAGGTGAAGAATCTCTGGATGATGCCAGAAGATCTTTAATAGTCTTATATGTCTTCCCAGCCCTAGAAAAAGGGAAAAAAAAGGAAAGAAAAGATGAAACATTATATGCTGCTCACCAATTCAGAGTAGTTGCAGTTGCATTTCTTTAGCAATTAAAACATAACATATAGAAAAATGCTATTACTGTAGCTGTCAACTTAATTAGTGTACCAAAGTTACGTAAAAGGAAAGCATCAGTCAAAAATGGAGTTAGAAATACTCTGCAATAGTATATGTATCATATCAGATAAGTTGCAATAAGAGTGGAAAAACAAAAAAAAAATATCATTTGATAAAAAACTAACAAATTGGGATTTTAAAAATAAACACTACTATTTTGTTTATATGAAAGGCAATCAACCAAGAAGAAGAGATTAAATTCAGAAAAAAATTGAACTACAAAACAAAGAATTGTTCAAAATTCCAATAACAAAATCTTACTCAACAGCTATGGCCAATTGCTTCATGACAGCTGTTGGAGGAATACAATCTGTGTTTGAGGCATACGAACTTTCTACCGAGGAACCCGATTTTGAACCCTAAAAGACATCAATCCATTCCTCAGAAAATAATACACATGATCAAGCAATTCTACTTTTTAGAACCAAGGAAATTGAAATGTTGAGAAAATTCCAACTCACTCACTATACATGACCTTTCAAATTGTTAAGTAAAGCAATTGCAATGAATTTTTTCTACTCTGTACCTTTTTGCAATAAAAATAACGATTTAATCTTACAAACTTTGATATAATTTGATTTCTGTATTTAAAAATATGGGTTTATTCCAAGTTAGTGATTTTCTCATTCACATAAACTTTGGAAAAGAACCAAAAACAAATTCCACTGTTTGGCGTGGCTTGACCATAATGGCCCCAGAATCTTTGTGGTTTCCATTGCTCTAACAAACACCAAAATTTACTCTAATATTTTTGGTAATAATTTTAAACCCAAACAAACAATGCCAACTCCTGTTTGGATGGTTAGGATTTTTTTTCATAAATTATAACTGTACCCAAAATATGTAGACTATCTCCTGAAGCCTTCCCCACATTTACAGACAATTTAAAGTCATTAAACAAGATGAACCCACTTCTTGTATCCTCTTATTTCCATATTCGTATAAACTGTCATAAAAGATCTATGTTGGGTGTTGGCACAACCTGTTATACACGAGAAGCAGTTCTTGTTATTAGCCAGTTTCGGATCATGTTTATTTTTAAAAATAGTTGGCCACAGTTGGTCCCTGCCTTCTGCCATTCTGGGCTACTAGCATTTTTTGTACCAAGGTTCCAGAGTTGGCAAGTCTAACTAGTAATTAGACAAGGTTACATTCACTTAAGTGCTTTAATGTCGAACACATATGCAGTTGAACTATGAGAAGTTACTCCTGGAATAAAAATATAACTCTTGGTTGCATATTTTTATAAGCCAATTTATAAGGTAATAATTCTAGTCCTAGTTGCATGTCTGCATCGAAAAAGTTTGATCTTCAGTTCCAAATATAGTATAGACAGTTAGACTGTCCTGTATGTGTAGAAATACATCGAGTGTTTTCAAAAGCATTCAAACACTACAAAAATGATAATAAAAATTCATGTACCTTTGATTGGGAAACATCTCCCGAGCTCACCAGGTATAAATTTTCATCAAAAATAGCAAAGGACATCGTTGAATTTTCAGCTTTATTAATATCTTGAACTTCTTTCTTGCCTATTCTTATGTTCTTGAATCTCTCGTGCCAATCCTGCTTTATCTTTATTGGCGACTTCAAATTTTTCAGTTCATGCCCACCCTGTGCCAATACATTTGGTATTAAGCGCACATATATCAACAAGGGTCATAAAAAGTAACTATTTCCAAACGACATTACTTATAGAACAATTAAAAGCAACCTAAATATGAACAAACATCCCATGTTTATTGGCAAATGGAACATTGCATGTTATAATATTACCTAACAAGAATAGTTTACTTCTATCCCCGGTTCGCTTGCGGAAAATATGTAAATTAAAATTAAACAAACTAGAATTCGTTACATCATATCATTTTCGTTTTTTAGGACCTCAAACCAAAAATAAATATTTATCAACTTCCGCTACAGGCAACTATACTTTGGCCAAGGCGACAATTCCGTCTAAAGAAACTAACAGGGGATAGAAGTAAAATTTGCAATTCAAATTTCTTTTATTTTTGTTTCCTTTTTCAATCTGCTGTAAATCAAAAAAGTTTATCTACATTTAAAATGAGACCAAATTCAACTTCCGATTTCTCACTTCATCTCTCCGTTGTACTCATCGTTGAATCAAGTTCATAAAGCCTTCAATTAACGCTCAGTTCATACAATCTCAACAGAATTTGATAGATCGATACTGAATAGAATTCATATTGATCTCAATCAACATCTACATTAATTAACAACCAAAAAAATATACATATATTTACCTTGGACACATCCTCGTTGTTAGAGGAATCAGTTTTTGATGTCTTCGGACATTGTTTATCAGAATCTTCTCCGATTGGATTGAATTGAACATCGATTGTGATACAAAAATTCAACAATATCAGAAAATAATACCGATTTCAAATCCTAAATATAGTAAAAATATATATATAAAAAAAAATGTGAGTGGCATATAAAATTAAAAAAAAATGAAAAAGGTGTACCTCGATCGGTGGTAATTAAATCAGATTTTTTAATATCCGTGAAGACTCTCTCCGCTTTAGCTGCCGCGGAATGAAAGGCCGTCCTCGCTTTGGATACAAACGACGCCTCCATATCCTGTGCTGGGGGTGCGTAGGCTAAGGGGAAGCCGGTTGAGGATTGAGGTACGAAAATGAGGGCATGTTTGTACGGGATGATGATGGAGGAGTTCCGAGTGAAAAACCGGGGGAAGCAAAGACTGTTGTAGGCGTGGACTATCGAGCATTTAAGAGATGACTGAGTAAGACGCACAAAATCTTATTTCTCCACATTAATTAAATGTATATTATAATTTCTAGGAAAAAAAATTCGATACTCTACTAAAATTTATTATTTTTAAAATAAAAATTATAATTGATTGAGATAATTAAAAATTAATGATAAAATATTGTGATGGATGATAAATTACTTGAATGAGTGGTAATTTATTTTCACTTTTTAACAACTGTACGTTGATTACTGTTGTCAACAGTTTCATTATTTTGAAGGAATGAAATAAGGAATAATTTTAGTTAATTATCCCGCTATTCCAAAATAAGGGAGTAAGGAATGACTTTTACCTTTCCTAATCTCAAGCCATTCTATCAAAATAATTTAATTCCTGACAACTTTCTCTAAAAGCGTACTTTTTTTAGTCTCTTAAGAATTCCTAATTTTTCAGTATGGAGTCACCTCCTTCACTCGACTTGTTTTTTTACCATGCTTATGCTATATAGGCGATAATAGTTACCTCTACTATCAAGCGACTATTATAATATCGTTACTTTAGTTTCAACTAACAGTCATCAATATCTACCATCTTGTACGTATTCTCTTAATTTTTTTAGTGAAAATCTAGTTAGTTTCGCTTAGTATCGTATACCCACTAAGAATAATTACTAGACAATATTGGTCCTTTGCTAATAAAAAAAATCGGGTTGCTCACCTTGGACTCGATTTTTTTATTTTTATTTTGCTGTTATAACTTGTATCGCAAAAATTTATAACTTGACTTAAAAAAATATATAAATTTTGATATGGTTAGCTTTCAATACCTTAATATTTTTCCAAATTAAGTAGATCTTTTCGTAATTTACGAATTGTGTACATGTCATAGTACAATTGTATTTTTTTTTCTTACTTTTTTCATTAGGTGCGCAATTAAAACAAAGTGTTCATTAATAGGTAAAGGATCTTTTCGAGTCAAAACTTGATTGCACTTTTCATTCATAAATTCAAAATGACTTCAAAGTCAACCAACTGAGCGTGAACCAGGGCATGATTTATTTATTTAAATTGATAAAATCTAAATATTTTTTTTTGGTAAAAACAAAACTTAAATATATACACACACGTTAACCGAACATGTCAACTCTTGAATAATACGTTTTTGCTGAACTAAACCACTATCAATTTTTACAAATGACCAAGTCACGATAACCTAATAATTGATTTAGTTCGCTCAGAACATTTTAATGAAATATTATTACTTCTATTTGGAGCTACTTTTTCTTGTTTATAGATGTCAACAATAGTTAGGTGTATCATTTAGTAACTCATAGGCTTCGGGTTCAATTATTTTTCACGTTTCTTAAGGACGAGTCACTTTTATCCATTTAAAAACATATTCTAAGTCAGTTCAAGTCACACTAATTAATCGTTGAGTTCGAGAGAATAGTTAGCACAACCCTGAATACCTATAATCCAAAAAAAAAAATGTCAACACTCAACAGTAATGTTGTCACATTTTGATTTGGTCCATGGGTTGGAAAGGGGAATTGCTAATCATAAGACCTGGGTCAAAACCTAAATTCGAATTTGGATCAAGTATGGGTTTTTTTTTTCCTGACTAATTGAATCTAAATAAAAAATTGTTCAAGATTCAATTTTAGATATACTAATATTTAATTTGATTATAACTCGATTTGAAAGGAAACTCTTTGGTATTGTATGAAAAAAGTTGGAACTATACTGCTGGGTATAACTTTTTATGGGAAAATTACACTTTTAATAAAAAAAATTACAACCGTTCAAGACAAGACCTTAATAGATTATAAATATTCATGATCGATCATGAACTTTTTGTATCAATCTCAATACTCCATAATCAATCATGCTCTTTAAAAACTATAACTTAGTCATAAAAAGTTGTAATTTTCGATGCAATACCTCCAGCGATACTGTAGTGTTTCCCCGATTTTGAATCACAAATATTTTTCATACAAATATGATGTATTTTTTATTGAAATCTATATAATAAAGCAAGTAACAAGTTAAAATTTTATACCTTACATACTTTTTCCCTCAATTCCATTCCATGACATCAATTATTTTCTCTCACAATTACTTACTGTCAGAGATTTGTCGCCTCTCTATTTCCCCTTCACGCATTCTCTCTCTCTCTCTCTCTCTCTCTCTCTCTCAACATCACTATTGCCCCTGTGACACTACCATCGCCAACGATACCGCCACCGCCATAACCCTCCATGGTATCACTCTTCTCTGCTTTTATCTCTCTCTCTCATGGACAACCCCTCTCCAAATCCCCAAGATTTTCAATTTCTGCGTAAAACCCCCACCCCTACGCCCTCTGCGCAACCCATCCTTATCCTCTGCTTCTCTCTCACACATACAAACTCACCCTCTCTCTCTCTTACACACACAGAGTTAAAGAACCCCCTACCCCCCAGGTCAACTCTTTCTGTGCAAACCCTTGACTGTCTGCTTATCTATATCTCTCTCACACACATACTCTACTTCTCTCTCTCTCTCTCACACACACACACACACTCTTAACAAAACCCACTCCCAGGTCTCCCTCTTCTATGCAAACCACCCTACGCAACCTACTCCCACTCAAAATATTCAAAATTCAAAATATTTGATTGCATTTGTTCATTCTTTAAATACCAAGATGAGTTCAAAATCAAAAAGCTGAGCGTGAACAATGGCTCGATTTATTTATTTAGATTGATAAAATTTAAATATTTTTAATATATATATTTTTTTTTTGGTAAAAAAAACTTACACATACGAACGCACACAATGACTTAGCATATACATGTAGAGCACTTTAATAATTAATAAGTCTGCATCCAAGAGTTTAAATTCAGTAATGAACGAAGTTTTATTTGAAAAAAAATGAGTATGTCAACTTTTGAATAATACACCACAAGCATTTTTTGCAAATGAACAAGTCAAGATAATCTAATACTTAGCTTGATTTTGTTCACTGGCAATATTTTAATGGTAATATTATTACTTCAATTCGGAGCTACTTTTCGTTGTTTATAAATGTTAACCGTGATGTTATCACATTTTGATTTGGTCCATAGGTTGGGAAGAAGAATTGCTAATCATAACAACCATGAATGAGTCAAAATCTAAATTCGAATTTGGATCGGGTATGAATCTTTTTTTTTCCCCTCACTAATTGAATCTAAATCAAAAGATTATTCTCGATTCAATTATAGATGTATTAATATTTAATTCGATTTGAACGGAAAGTCTACTACTGTATCTTAAAAAAAATCGATACCGTACTACACCGCCAGTTATAATTTTTTTATGGCAAAATTATACCTTTAAAAAGATAAGTTACAATTGTTGAGCGAAAGTTCATGATTGATCATAGACACCCAAGATTAATTATGAACTTTCGGTATTAATTTTCAATTCTTCATAATCGATCATGTTCTTTAAAAGTTATAACTTACACTTAAAAAAATTATAACTTAATTTTAAAAAGTTGTAAATTTTTGTATAATACCGTCGACGACATCATAACTTTTCCCCAATTTGAATCATAAATGTTTTCACAAAAATACGATGTATTTTTTTGTTGAAATTCAGTTATAATTTACTAAAATCAAGCTTAATTAAGTAATACATACCGGATTGAATTTCTAAATTTTTAAAAAATTAGATATAAAATTACAAAAATAAAATNACAACGGGCCTCCCAGTGCCACTTCTTACACCTATCAAGTATCTCACGTATCTCCTCTTCCTCAATACGTTCTCCATTGTTGTAAGTTGTAACCCCACCCGAACATCCTACACACCAGCTGCTCAACGAATTGTCAAGCCGAATTTCTTGGCCAGTGGGTGCCTTTTTGTGTGTGCTTATTTATTTCTATTTATTACAACTAATGTTTGCCTGTTTATGTGGTGGAGTTTCTGTTAATTCAAACACATATCTTTTGGGTTCTTTTTATATGTTTATGTTTGTTTTTCATTGCCATGATTTAATCATTTCTATTGAATCACAGGTATAATAGAGAGAGTGGAGAGAAAGAAAGAGAGAGAAAAGGAAAGGAAAAGACCCATCAAACTCTCTGGCTCTCTTCTGCACTTTCTCTCGCTCTTAGACCTTTGTTTCACCCTTCATTGACAACAACATTCTGCTTCTCCTGGGATAGTTGAATTGCAAGGTATTTTTAAACTATTTATGGTTTTATTTTCTTTTTAATTTCAATTCTTTCTTTTTTTCTTATAATAAAATCTTAACAAACAGTTAGAGAATGACCCAGCTAGATTCTGTATATGTTTTTTTTTCAATCAGTTAATTATATTGTCATTTATTTCGATTGAATTTTACCCAATTTAATAACTACCCATGCAACTCTCTGTATATGAAGATTTGAGCGTCATTTAATTTTGGTTATGTTTGATGTTAGACAAAGTATTAGGTTCAATTGAATCATCGAAGAAAGCTCACCGCCTTGAGGTTGTTGGTATGTACATTACGCCAATGTGGTCTTTACACTATTGGGATTTGGAAGGAAGTGAATTTGATGTTGTGATGCTTCTTTGGAGGAAGAGAGTGGTTGTGAAATAGCAATAATAGAGGTAGCTTGGCAGCATTTTCATTCTACTAGCAAAGGTAATGCTTTCATGTTGAGAAATTGATTAGTATCATTTTTTTTGGCATTTGAAGGATAAAAGGAATGATCAATCTCATTATAGATGACATCATGCAAGGAACACACAGGGGGGGTTTAGGAAACACACGCTGCTTAATGACTCTCATTGATTGACTATTTATAGTTGAATGTGATCAATTGTGAAATTTTCCTTTTTCATTTCAATTTTGGGAAAATGAGAGGGTCTCATATTCAAGGTGGCCAATGTGATAAATAGATTGGTTCGAATATCTAGGAAGTTGAGTGCCCAGTTTTGTTTTCATCAGGTAAATGTCTATCTTTACATTATACATCAGATGGGGAATGAAAAAAAAAACACAGCAATGGGTAATTATATGTAGTTGATGAGATTATATTAGGCATTTTTTAAAATTAAAAAAGCTGTCAGCATGAAGCATACAGTTGTTCATGGCGGTGGGAATCTTACTTTTTTATGTTATTTCTTGAAGGTTTCACAATTGCCTGGTTTATATAAAGTAGTTGTTTTGTCTAAAAGAGCAATCCCAGTTTGTCCTTTTCTTTTATTATCTTTTTTTTGATTTTATATCCATAGATTTTCCTTCAAAAAAATAGTTACAAAAGAAAATAAAATGTCCATTTTGAGTGTTTTAAGTAGTTTCACTTTCATATTCATAGAATGTCATACTTTGCTTTCATCTTTCTTCCATGATAGCAATTATCATAGTAATACCATTTCGTGCAGGACTGTCATTGGGCGACGATGTGGCGGATGATAGCGTATAAGCAGATAATAGAAATACATATATGTACAATTTAATTCTACACTTCATTTTGCTTTGATATTCTTTTAATGAACTTTAATTGCTATGTTTTTGGTGTATGTTTTTGTTCCAATAATAGATATTCCAATTGCTTATAACCAACGTTGTTGCTAATATTGGATCCAACATATTAATGTTGGCATAACCAATGCAATTGGGTTCTTTGCTTATAGGTCCTCTCACAAATCTAGGAAGAAACAATAACTGGAGAACTTCCTTAATTCAAAGAGCAAGAATCCACCATTTTTTTTGTCCTTTTCATTTTTGTCTTTTATTGAGTGATGCATTGTTCCATAATATGTAGAAAATAGAAATACTTGGCCATTTGGTATAGTTAGCATATTGTGAAGACCTAGTTTTTTGTTAAGTCGTCTATGTTTTTTCATTTATTGTCACTAATGATTTTTTTGTTATACTAAACCTTAATGTACAAGTAATTGTTTGCAATTTTTGTTTGTTATCTAGTGATTTTAGGCTCAGNTAAACCTTAATAATGTACAAGTAATTGTTTGCAATTTTTGTTTGTTATCTAGTGATTTTAGGCTCAGGCAATTTTTTCAAAGACGAGCGTGTTTTTGCCATGTCCTGTGTAAAGTTATACATGTTGTACAATAATATACCAAACGAATTTTTCNAGGCAATTTTTTCAAAGACGAGCGTGTTTTTGCCATGTCCTGTGTAAAGTTATACATGTTGTACAATAATATACCAAACGAATTTTTCAAAATGGCAATAGAGTGACATCAACGAGTGACTCTACACAGAAAATTAAGATAAATGTTGAAAATTTGCATGTCTAGATTATAATTTGAAATACATTTGATTTATTATCAAAAGATAATGTATTTATCAAATTCGCCGATACATAATAGGGATTTTTTGTGTCATAATTTTTGGGTATTCTAACCATAGACAACAAAAATTAAAGCCATTAGATTCCTTACCGTAGTTGATGCTGAGAGAAAGTCACTGGTGATTGGTGCTGTTTGCAAAGCTTGAAGTCCTTCTTTGCCAATGAGAAGAAAACCAAAAATCCTTTCAAAGTGTCCTTTTAAACTTTTCGACAAATTAGTTGTCAAAAATGTACCAGCTTTCNTAAATTTTCATAAAATCTATCCAATGGGCTAGTTTCTCTTGTTCCATGCCTACCTTTGGGCTATTCTCTTAGCCCAGCAAAGACAACGGGGTATTTTTTTTTTATGGAAAAATTGTAAAGAGATATACTATACACTACTTATTTGTGGGGAAGTACCATGAAGAAATTCAACTGTATATAAATCCTTTTTTTANTTCATAAAATCTATCCAATGGGCTAGTTTCTCTTGTTCCATGCCTGCCTTTGGGCTATTCTCTTAGCCCAGCAAAGTCAACGGGGTATTTTTTTTTTAATGGAAAAATTGTAAAGAGATACGCTATACACTACTTATTTGTGGGGAAGTACCATGAAGAAATTCAACTGTATATAAATCCTTTTTTTAAAAAAAATATTTTGTGAATAGATACACATTGACTATATTCTAAATATTTTCTTTACATAAATGCCCTTTTTTTTATTCACAGGGGATTTTGTACGCAGTTAATTGTGGAATTCAGTTAACACGTTTGAATTTTGAACTACATCTTCTCCTTTCATTCAACAGCTGGTGTTCTAAAAACAACAACCTTCTNCTAAATATTTTCTTTACATAAATGCCCTTTTTTTTATTCACAGGGGATTTTGTACGCAGTTAATTGTAGAATTCAGTTAACACGTTTGAATTTTGAACTACATCTTCTCCTTTCATACAACAACTGGTGTTCTAAAAACAACAACCTTTTTCCTTCCTATTCAACGTTTATTTTTCTATCCATGCCAAAATCGATTTTTTATGGCTCATCAATATCATAATCGATGATCACTTTTTAATTTTCATCTTCTCCGATTGGAGTTATTTTGTGTTAAACCCTGCATATGATGTGTGTATGCAATGTGGCATTGATGTCACACTGTGATACCACACTGTGTTCTTTAATGGTGGAAAAACTTATCGACAGTGTATTCTCCACAGCGAAACCTCGACTTCAATGGATTACAATGATGTCGGCGGTGGGTGTGTTAACTGTGTAACCCTCAATAATAATGGATTCTTGTAAAACCGTTTCTTTGTAATGTGACTGATGAGAGAATGTTTTTTGGGTTGATATTGCATACCGTTTGAATTTCAAATTTTCTCCTCAAAACATGCAAGCTCCGGTCGCCAATGATGGAGACGTGTGAACAGTTACTACGTCTTCTCGTTCTTCCCACCAATATCCTGATACAAGTGGGAAACCTCCTCGACTTCATAAAGGGCTATTATGGATTTTTAATATAGCGGGTGAAGTGTTTATAAATATTTTTAAAAAGTACACTTCTTCCCTAATAACTCTAATATTGTGTACCAACCCCTTATTTTTCCTTCTTAATTTGTAATATTTATTTTCTCAAATCTTCTTTGTAATGGTAGTGTGAACCAAATATTTAAACTCATCCATGGAACTATGAGTTTAAGCTTATCTAGACGGGTCAAGTGCTGACAAATTTGAAACCCAACGTGTATGCGTAGGGATTCACTTATAAACAAAGAGTTTGTAAAAGACGTTTTTGATAGAATTATACATTAAAAGTTTGGTTTTTAAATTCACTTTGAGTTAAATGATAAATTATTTTTAAGAAGTAAAAAATGCGATCAGAGATCCTGTATGGGTAAAATTAGAGGTGACAATTTTAATTCATTACCCATTAATCCACCCATAAATTAATAGGTTGGTTNACGCTAGTGAGATCCTGTATGGGTAAAATTAGAGGTGACAATTTTAATTCATTACCCATTAATCCACCCATAAATTAATAGGTTGGTTACTTATATTAATTAATATAGGTTCTAAATGAGTTGGGTAATATTATTTATTTTAATTAAACGGATTAATATGGATTACAAATGGGTACCCATTGGATTGAGTATTTATCTTTTTATTATATAACACAAGTAATAAAATTAAATAAATATACTAATATACCTAAGAATACACACACTATTACACCAAAAAAAATACATACATATATACTAATACACCAAAATATATACTCACTAGTACACAAAAAACACACACTAATACACCACCCATGACCCATGACCTGTGGGTTGACCCATAACCATGGGGGTCGACCCACGACCCCCCATGGATTGACCCATAACACAGCCCACAATCACTCCGACACATTATTTTGTGTATTTTTTTTATTAAATATATTTTAATTTTTGTGTTAGTATATGTGTGTGTATTTTTAGTGTATTAGTGTATATTTTTATTGTATTAGTTTGCGTTTGTTTTGGTGTATTAGTGTGTATGTATGTTTGTATTTTGATGTACTACTAATGTGTGTGTATGTGTTCATTAAGAATTTTAATTATTTTATGGGTTAATCGGTTTAACCCAACCTGTTATAAACTCAATCCATTATAACTCATTTACTACATGAGTGAAAAAAGGATTGAATTTATTTTAGTCCAATCCAATTTAACCCAACTCATAACCAACTCAACCTACCCATTTGTTACCTCTAGGTAAAATGTTTGAAATATATTCAATATATGTTATGTATGTGTGTCTTTTATTCTACGTTATAGATAAACTAATGTGTAGACTTCGGCTTATGCATAGAAAATCAGATTATTGGGTCCTTATATGATATGAGTAAAATTTCACAGTCTTACATGGAATTGGGCACACCATTAGTAGGATTGTAGTGCAATTTTCTATCATAGTCTATCATGGCTATAAGAGACTGTTTGAGGTCTGGAATTGTTACACTAATACACTTTGTGTATTGAACATGATCGTTTTTTAGGTTATTATCATTTTATTGACTAAATAAAAAAATAAATACCTCATAATTATTATAATTGCTTGAGTTCTTAATCTCAAAATATTTAATGGACATTTGTACATAATAATTGTTATTTTAATTTATCAAAGAGTGAGATTCATATTTGAGTTAATAAATTCGATGATTTGAGAGATGAGATTATTTGTATGGTGAAAATTAATTATTACATAGAATCATGTCTCGGTATTTAAATAAATTAATGATATAATCTTAAGAAAGCTCATAAGTTTGATCCATGTCAAATCCTACTGGTAGATTTAACTATCTGACATGATAAATAAGTTGAGTGGTAAGATCTCAAGGATAAAAAAAAAGTAATTAAATATAATTATTAATAATTTAATTAATTGACGGACATGATCTGTAATTTTAAATGTGTGAAGATTATTAAGCATATAATAACAAAGAACTCGAAATATAATTTTAAGATAAGACCCGAGAAATCAATAATAAGTTGGGAAAATTGTGAAAAGGTACGCTCTTTTATACTTATTTGTGTAAAAGTACCTCAATATAAAATATATGTGTACTAGAAATTGCCCATGCCTGAAGGCACGGTGTTACTCATAAATTAGTTACAAATATTTGCTCATACATAAATGTTAAAAAAAATACAACATTACAATGAACGACGAACAAAATGAGTCCGCTAATATTTTGTATAACATCAACCTACAAGCATAACATATATTTTTACATTAAATTATTACACCACGAAAATTATGTTATAACTACTGAAACATAATAATTCAAACATCAGAAAAAATATATCAGTTGACAATATTAAATGTTCTATTTTTAATTCAAAATCCACGATTTTAACATTAATAATCAATTTTATCTAAATAATAACAGAATTCATAACTAATACAATAAAAATTATAACAATACTCCCATAAATAAACTAAGTCTGTAGATGTTGTCAAATGACCAAATATAACTATCAGAAATTCAACGACTTCCAAAAGATACGATTTGACTATTGAATTTGTATGATTCGAGTTTATTGTAGTGCTTTTAATTTTATATCATTCTTCGCAGTTATTTATATTTTTAGTATATTTTCTTAAACTAAACGTTATTTAATATTTTATTATTTAGTAAAAATTGTTACTTCGTATTGTTTACTAAATATTGAATTTGTATGATTCGTGTTCATAGTATTGCTTATAATTTTATATCGTTTCTCTTGTTTGTAATTTTGTATCATTTCTCTTGTTTGTAATTTTGTATCATTTTTCTCGAGTATTTAGATTTAGATTATATAGTAAATATTGTTACTTTATATTGTTCACTAAATATTAAATTTGTATGATTCGTGTTTGTATATGAATTTAATTTTGTATATTTTAAATGTTAAGCATATTTTCTTTAATATATCTCTTGATATCTGAGTTGTCTAATAATTNGCACCTGAATGGAGCTGCAACATGCCATGTCTCAGTAGCCTGGTCTTCAATTAATTTTGGGGGACATTCGAATGTGTTAGGTGTTCGAATGTTCTTGCTTTGTTCTACGNATTTGAATTTAATCTTATATATTTTACATGTTAAGCATATTTTATTTGTTAAATTAGATTTTTTGCAAGTTATACTTTTTTTTTATTGATTATGAAAAAAATAAAATTGACAATTGAATTTGTATGATTCAAGTTTATAGTAATGCATTTAATTTTGTATCATTTTTTTGAATTATTTATATTCTTAGTATATATTCTTAAACTAAACGTTATTTATTATTGGATTATTTAGTAACGATTGTTGTTTCGTGTTGTTCACTAAATATGAAATTTGTATGATTAGTGTTCATGGNAGTAATCACACCCCCCATAACCTAAATATTGCTAGTCTTTAGTAATACAACAACAACTGAATGTAAATCTATTTCTAATGCCTTTTTCATAGGTCTTCCGATTGCATTTAGCATACACAACAAGTCATTGAACAACTAGGTTTGCCCTAGTGGATGAGTGTTGTCTTGTGAGGGTTTTCAATGGAGCTCCNTAATTTTGTATCGTTTCTCTCGCTTGTAATTTTGTATCATTTTTCTCGGGTATTTAGATTTAAATTACTTAGTAAATATTGTTGTTTTGTGTTGTTCATTAAATATTGAATTTATATGATTCGTATTTATGTATGAATTTAATCTTGTATATTTTAAATGTTAAGCATATTTTATTTAATTTATCTCTTTATATCTGAGTTACCCAATACATTGAATTTAATCTTATATATTTTGCATNTTACATTTGCATTTGGAATTCCCTATGTAATAGGAATGATCATTCTAGTAGCAAGAATTGTTATATAACAAACATTCCACTGTACCACCTTCCATGGATAGCTTTGATTTCACAAACCACTCTTAGAATGCACTTAGCAAAAATTCGCTCCGATTATAGTAATTTGTCTCTCAAAGGGCATGTGATCAGAAGATGGCCAATCAAAAAAAATCACATGCACAGTTAGAAAGGGAGTGAAAGTTTTAAGAAAGTCGNATGTTAAGCATATTTTCTTTATTAAATTAGATTTTTTGCAAGTTATGTTTTTTTTTATTGATTATGGANTCTCTTTATATCTGAGTTACCCAATACATTGAATTTAATCTTATATATTTTGCATGTTAAGCATATTTTCTTTATTAAATTAGATTTTTTGCAAGTTATGTTTTTTTTTTATTGATTATGGAAAAAAAAAATTGACTATTGAATTTGTATGATTCGTGTTTGTAGTATTGCTTAAATGAAAGAGAGAGATACAGAAGAATATTTTCGTGATATATACTATCTATCTAATATTTATTATATAATTTTTCTTCAGAGAGAGATACAGAGAAATATTTTCATAATATATTATCTCTTTGTGATATATAATATTTATCGATAGAAAGATGTAGTACTTGCTTGAATCATGCACTATCTAATATTTTTGTGAGATATAGAGAAAAATATTGTAAAATATTGATACTTTTGCGTGAATTGAGCGTGAAAGGAAGAGATACAGATGAATGAGAGAGAGAGAGAGAGAGAGAGAAATTTGCTTGATTTAAAGAAAAGATTTGGGGGAATTAAATTTTGGAATATCAATTTTGGAAACTATAAATTTTGAGTAGAAAAAATATTTCAAAAGAGTTAATGTGGTATGTCGGATTAAAATGATTTGCGACGTCAATAGCTCGAGACAGTTTGGGATAACGTCGTCTGTTAGATGTTTTTTTTTGTCACGAAATAATCTAAACCACTCTTTGTTTCCAAAATTCAAATTAATTCTACTTTATTATATATATAAGTATCTTTATGTGTAAATGTTTGGTGAAGAGATATACTTTTGCTGAATTGTAATTTTTTCTCTTACTAAATTTTCCTTTTTCTTTATTAATAGGAGAAAAAAAGTTGACAGTTATATAGGGATTCAGTTTCCTAATTTTATGGTATATCTTTTTTAAATTTTAAATTACCTATTCATCTATAATTGAACAACCGTTTATTAAAACATTCATTCCATATTTATTTCTCTATCATTCAAACCGAAAATATATGTCAATGACACCCTCCCGCTAATCAATGTCATCATACTATAAATCAAAATGTCATAGTGATACCTTCTAATGGCAATGGTATCAGCAATAACACACTGTTATCAGCCAAAATTCACATTGTTACCATCCAAAAAGTTACACTACATTTACATAATTTTTTTTATTTATGTCTTCCCTACATTTATATAATTTTTAAAATTTTTTTATAAATTGCAATGAAGAATATATGTTTTCACCTTATATAATACTATTGATTTTTATGAGTGTTTTTTTTCATGAATATTTTAAATTTAAATTTAGTACAGTGGTACATGTCATATTGACACAGTAATACACAACAATGTCACACTGCTACAAGCTAATGTCACACTAGAAGAGATGTTAGTGATGTTTTTGATAATAGAGGAAGTGTCCTTAAAGATATGATAAACTAGAAGGGGTGTGATTGAAATTTTTTCAAAAAATTATTACACCTCTTGAACACTGACTCCATAGTCTGTAAGCCTTAAAGAAGATGAATCCTCTCAAAACTCTCTTTTTTCTTGTACAAATTCATGGTGATTTCTACAATCCACGACCCTCCTTTGTGGTCCACCTCAACATCGAGAATGTTTGGAACCTTGTGCTTCAGGTCCTTAGAGAGTTTTGCGATCTCGATGAGTCCTTTTGATCGGAAACAAAAGGATTTAGACTCCGTTGATACTTTAATCGAGAGTTAGTTTTTCAATAAAAGAAAATAGTCTGGATCCATTTGAATTAGAACGTTTTGAAAATAATGGAGGTTGTAGGAAAGTTTTCTTATCAATCTTGAAATAATGGAGGTCTCAACGATATAGAAGGAGTTTTATGGGTAACAGTTGATATCCCTGATATTTCGATTGTGGAGGCAAAAATATAGGAATCAGTTCCTATTTTACTAAAGGGGGGTATTTTAGAGATTTGTTAAAGGTTGTGTACTTTTTGACCGATATTTTTAAAAGTGATACTTTTTGCCCTATAATTTCTAAAAAAGGCACCGGCCCTTTTAAAACTCTAATAAGTGTTTAATAGATTAATTTATTATTGATAGACCGTAGAATATTTGTTTTAAGTTGGACATAGGATTGTTAGGCCTATTAGAAGCCCGACTCTTATTTCTCATTAAGGTCTCTACTGTAGCTTATATATACATGTTCTTTCTTTCTGGTCCTCTTAGCCACTTATTACCTTCACTTTTAGAAGAGGCAAAAAGATAGAGAGAGAGAGAGAAAAAAAAATTGAGAGAATTGCAGCCGACAAAGTGTTTGAGTTTTTGGCGTTAAAGTACATAAGGTAGAAAATCGTGAGATCTATCAAGCGGATTGTTCGTTCTGCATCAGGTTTTTGTTCGTGCTATGACAAGATCAATCCGTTGAAAATAAACTCTAATTCCGCTTTATAGGGTTAACAAGTTTTTTTTTTGGGTATTCGGTTTATACGTGGCACTGTCAAAGAATTTTAGAACTCGCGTTTTAACAATTTTATCATTGAAAAAAAGTTCAATGGACGAGGTCTTACTCCTAAAAAGTTGTGCAACAAGTCAAGCATTCAAGCTTTTTTGAAAAAAAGGAAAGTTTTTTTGGGTGTCGAGCCCCAGCTTGGGTTGGGATTAGGAATAACAGTGGACCAAAGCAGAGGCGGGGAATACAGTCTCCATCCCATACATATTTAAAAAAATTTCGTTCATCCTCGGTCCATCCCCGCTAATAGGGATAATTTTTATCCCCATTTTTGTCCACGGGTAAATTGTAATCTTCGTTCCGTCCCCACGTTCACTCACGTAACACAATTTCCACAGTTGCACAACAAAACTAGTCAAACAAATGCAAAACCCATCTCAAATTCCAAACTTAAGATAAAACATTCGTTCGCATAGACATATGCCAAAATATATGAGAACCCTAAACGTGAATATTCTTTAGCACATTAATAAGATGAAAACCCATCTTAACTTTCAAATCTAGTAAACATTCACCTATCATAAAATTGCAGAACCCCCAACACAATTTCCACATAAATCTTTAATAGCAGTGCACGTATGTTAATCAACAGAGATGGAGAGCGTAGGACACAGAGAGAGAAGACTGAGCGATAGAAAGAGCATAGGGGAGAGAGAGGGAGAGAGAGAGAGAGTAGACATTACCTTTCCTGGGTCAGCGATCAACGCTCAACGATCAGGGACGAAAATAAGATTTTATTATTAGAGCATCTCTGATGGAGATCCAAACCATTACTTCAATTTGTGTAAAAAAAAAAGGGGGTAAAGAGCTTGATTTGATATAGACCTCTCTAATGGACAAATCTTTTTTTAAAGTAAGAAAAATTCAAATTTAAATAAGGACAAATCTAAATTTAATAGAGGATAAAATATAATTATTAGATCTTTAAAGGAGAGTGTAATCTCACCATTAAAAATGTGAGTTTAAAAAAGGGTATCCCTTAATTTGGGTTTAAAAATTGATTTTCTTTCATTTTGTATGGGTATGAGTTTAGTATTGGAAAAGGTTTTTAAGAGTTTTTTATCCTTTTTAAAAAAATGTTTAAAAAAGGATAAGGATTAGAGATGATCTCAGGGGAGCCAAACTCTATTCACCGATATTCAAATAAATAACATGGATTATGTTTATGCTCTTTATATTCCAATTCACAACTTACAAAAATAATTCGAACAAAATAATGTATTTTCAATACAAATAAAGATCTCTATAAAAATGAAAATAAACATACAACACCAACTAGTTAATCGCAGTTCACAAAAAAAAAAATTGATTTGGTTCTGTACGCTTGGTGTTTTGTTCATTAAGCAAGAATCGATATCCATCGAAGGCACGAATCGTTGTCTATTGAAACTTTTTGTATTCCTTCTATGTATATCCTTTCAGTTTTGCAATGGTCTAAGGTTTTTAATTTTGTTTTGTAAACATATTAGGACTTTTTTTGTAACTTTATTTGGGATTATGACATATAATGAATGGGAATAGTATGTTACCAAGACTTATTAACAACGAGTTATATAGGTGAAAGGGTTCTTCCATTATTTTGTGAAGATTTGTGGTAAACTTCATAAAAGCTTATATTTTATCCTTTTACAATGTAGCATTACTTTATTACTTTTTTATTTACCAAGAAAAGCTTGCATGGTAACAAATATTACTTTATCAAAGTTAGAGAATATTTTGTAAAATTAACAATCTAGACTTTGTAGCTTTGCAACCCTTCAAGCGTTAGATTTTCTTTGGATGGGTGGCCAATGGATGGGTGGCCAATGCATAGTGTAGTTAGGGCTTACTTTGGGGTATAGTAGACTATATTTGGGGTTCCTGCCGAGGATGGGGGGGCCATGGGGACCCCCAGGCCCCTCTGTAATTCTGTCTGTCAACGAAGGAGAGAGAGAGAGAGTAGGTTGAAGGCGAGAGAATTAGGGTTGATGGACTTAGGGTTCAGTGGGCGACGGAGACAGAGAGCCAGAGGAGTGATGAGAGTGAATTAGGGCCAATTTTTTTGGTACTTGGGATTATATATAACAGGCATAGCGGGACAAGAGTAAGTGTAAGTCCAGTCTCAGGTTTATACGGGTATCCCTGCATATATTTACCGTTTAATATGTATAGTTCATTTCTGATTCAAATGAAACGAAATTCGATGAATATCTGTTTTTTTTTCAGTCTATTAACATCCTGGAATAGAGTCGACTACAGAAAAAAATATGTACTTAACAAAAATAGTGTGATTTAAATGGGAATCCAAAATTGACCCAAAAAATCATAAATAGAATAACAGAATAATAATAGTTGGTACCACTTTTGGTCCTCATTTTTTAAATTTCATCACTTGGTCTCTCAAGTCTTCAATCTATGTGCTTTAATCCAAATCGAAAACGACTCAAATTAACTAACGAAACTAGTCATATGACCACACCTGGGAGATTACTTTGATTTATAAAGTTTCCAATTTATGTCAATTTGATTCTCCTTTATTTCTACACATTCCCTCAATTTCTCGGAGTGCCCTCAGCTGAGCTCAGTTAGACATGCTTTAGACCACTCCCGCAAGTTAATTTAAATCATCTTTTTTATTCTGGAACAAAGTAATAGAAATCAATAACTTGAGGATAAAATAACCCAAAAAGGAAAAAGAAGAGTACTAAAATGACACAGAGCACCTACTTGAATGACCATTAAAGTATTACACCTTGGAATGATCTTTATAACCCACAGCTCTAAAGCAGCCTGCTTATATAGGAGTTATATATCTATCTTCATCAGTGCCCATGCAATTCATATAGTGATGATGATAGTAGAAACAATTAACTAATAATAGGTTAACAGGGATTAGGATTTCATTTAGATAATAAAGCATGAAAACAAATTCACTACAAACTTGTTCAAAGTCAGCTGAAAATTGACCTCTGCTCCAACAGAACAACAAACAACTTTTCTAGGCCAGCATGTTGATTGTACAAACAGAATGAAATAAACTACTAATGTGTGTCACTAAAAGAAACTATGCTTGAGCAAGCAATGATGATCTACAAAGCCTAATCTTCTGCACCATGAAAATCTTCACCAGGCAGTGATTCATTCTCTTTGCTTCGTATTAGTTGTCTCTTCACTAGATACTGATTCTTTCTCTTCAATAGGACCAGACTCTTTCTCTTCACTAGATGATGATTGCTTCGCTATCTCAGACGCAATATTTCCCAGGCATTTTTTGCCCTCATCTCCAACATTGTCTATTCTATCCCGCAACTCATAAGCCTCCTCATCGGCTAAAATTTTTGTACTCAAACTTTCAGCCCTGGCTTCAGCTCCAAGAGATATCCCCATATCCGAGTCTTCATCTGCTGTTCTATTGTTTGTTCTACCGCCTTCCAAGTTGCTATTGTCACTCTTACCAGAATTCACCTCATTTCCTGGAGTGTGTGGAGAGTCTGCTCCTTCAGTTTCAGTTTTCTCATCCAGTTCCATCATATTGACATCTGGCTCCATAGGACGCTGCTGTATTGGCACTGCATCGCTGATAATTAGACCCATCCTCAATCTCTTACGGTAATCTTCCATCTGTAGTCTGTATCTTTCTTTATCTCTCCCAGCTTTCTCCTGATAAACCTGAATCCAACAAAATTCCATGCAGGCTAAAGTATATAAAACAATGAATGTCAAAAAGGAATTGATTAAACAGTTCATCAGAATCCAATCAAGTAATATGAAAAGGAGCATGCTCTCTTTAGGTTTACCGCTTTTTCGGGCTCTTTTATTTTGTTCCACAAATCACCTATCATCCTGCTGATCTCTCTGTCCTTCCCGGGGTAAAGCGGTTTCAGCCTGGCATGCTGCTCCGCAAAGAAGAAATTATACCCGCTTCTGTTTGGTTTTGGATGAGCAGGATCCCTCCTTTTAATCTCGGATTTCTTCCTACGTTTGCGGCGAAGGACACCTGATACCGGGGTTGAATTGTCACTGTTATTGGCACATACATTTTGATTTTGTGGCACACGACGATGCTGTGGCACTTGGTGATCTGGGTTTTGTGGAGTCTGATAAAGGACACCTTTTAGCTTTTCTGAGCCAATTGTGACGGTAATAAGATATCCACTTTCAAACTTTCCGTCAATGACCCCCATCACAGCAGAACCTGATGACGGTTCTGGAGTTGCTGCAACCATCAGAGCTAGGGTCAAATTACTCTTATGATTTATCTTTGCCATAACTTGCACACCAGGAACATAAGGAGGATATACAATCCAAAGAAATATATTGGAACATTCATGAGAAAAAGCTAGAAAACAAAACATATCACAAATGAAAAGACACTTGGAACAATTTCAGAATTCGACAAGGTGAAAGTGAATGGCATTGAAGTTTACAAGATTAATTCCTCTCCTACAACTTACTGCTATTCAAACAGAAAAATTCTAAACATAAACTACAACACTCATTTGGCAAACATTCCTTAAATGTTTCTTGCAAAATCAGTCACGTAAATGGGAGATTTGTGTTTCCAAGAAATTTTTTAAGCAGCCCCAGAAATTTTCCTGGGCATTTCTAAGATTCCTCTACAATTGCTGTTAAGACACTAATTTCCAGAGATAGAAGGATTTCACTAAATCAATCATTTACTAGAAAGAAGGATTTCACTAAATCAATCATTTACTAGAACTTGTTTTCCTGAGTGAAGCACAAAATATGATCAGAGGAACTGTTTTGTTAGAAAAATTTTCAATTTAGAAGTCCCATTATATACAACAATAGTATTGTTCAGGTAATCAGAGGAACTCTTTGTTTTGTTAGAAAGAATTTCGATTTAGAAGCTCCATTATATCCAACAATAGTATTGTTCAGGTAATCATATAACTTACATAGAAACTATTATCATTTGGCAACACCATTCCCAAAATTGTTTATGCAAAGAGAAACATGAGGAAAGAGGAAGATAAGCGCACATAAACAAACAAGCACAAACCATATAATGCATGTAGGCACACCTGCACTTAAACACAGCAAATACAGTGAGGCATTGAAAGTATCTAACGATGAGTGCTCTAGGTGTGTAGCACAACATATATTTTCCAATTTATCAGTTGCACAGTAACAAGAAGAGCTCTGGGCAATAAACCTGCTGTATGTATCCTCTTTGGCTGTGCCACAGATGCTTGAATTTCTGGTGATAGCAGCACGGGTCCAGCCAACCCATGAGGTGGAGCTAATACGGTAGACACATTCTGCAAGGCAACTGCAAAAGACTTTTGTTCTATGATTGTGAACAGCCACAAAATATAAAGCAAAAGCACCAAGAGTCTCTGCACCCACCAGTATGTAAAGGAGTCCAACCCTTGGCCTTGAAAAAGTAAATTTGCTCATAGTGGTGAAGCAATGAGATATAATATTTGCGTAGAATAAAGGAAGCATTTGTCGCTGAGGGAGGAAAACTGAAAATAGTAGTTACTTCTTTCCATCTTCGCTCACCAAGTACCTGTTAATTCGATTTGGCCATAAAAATTACTTGTGAGCGATCAGCAAAATGAGATCAAGAAGTAAACATGCCTCCCAAACAACATTATATCATGGCTTAGCATGCAAGCTTCAAAAAAACCCCGCCTCCCTCCCCAACCCTTCCAAAAAAATGTAGCCATTTGGTTACTTCTGACAGGACAACCCCAACATTTTGAAGATTGGCGTATTTGCTGGCTGCTACAACATCTAGGTGCATATCCCAATGGAGTCTCTGGTTCGGATTTTCCATTTCTGCTGTGATTTAGGTTGACTGATAGCAATTAACAGGACGAAGACCTAGGTTGTGGTTATATGTCATGTGAAGTGTTATTCTTGATGAACCACACCAAGTTAAAGATCCCAATGTATACATGCAAAAAGGTAAAACAAACATGAGTTGGATGAAATATTTAAGCAAGTCTAAACAAAAAGGTAGATCATATTATAACTAAGAAAGATTCTTCTTAAGCTTTCATCAATCGTCACAGCTTCGTCAACAAAAGATAACAGAGAAGAAAGAATCGAGGACTTTCTCACAGTAAAAGATATGACCAGAGGGCGTCAGCATTTGCCACCTCATTGTGCTTTCAATCTGTTAGGCCAGTATATTATTAAAGGATAGCAAGCACAAATCAGGTGCCAAATTTCAAGGTCAGGTAAACAAATCAACCAGAGCAAAAATACATGATATGAAGGATTCTTAGGACTTGGATGTCATAGGAAATTTTAGGTAAGGTTATGAACTGACCCAATTCAGTAAAAACAACAGCAAACTTGCCTTACCATCAAAGACTTGTCCTCAGTGAAGTAAAGGCAGCTGCTAATATGACTCGAGTGTCATGAGAAAAAACATAAAATTTTCACTTTTCAAGAGCATGTGATATAATATAAATACACTCAGGTGCTTTAATCAACATTCAATTATCAATCAAAATCATTAAAATGGCACAGAATTCTGTAAATGTTTGCTCAGAACTATTATCATATTTTTGCTTCCCCATTCTAAAGTAAAAAAATAAAAGCACATTATTTTCGAGCTACTTGTGTCAAAACAGCAAATGCACAGTATATAAAATGGCTACAAATGGTACTATTACAAGAACACAAGTTTCAACTAAATCGATGAGGAGGAAACATCAAATTACCTTTTCAATGCCACCACGAGAAGTCACCTCAACAAAAAGCAGGTGCAAGTCTAGATCTTTGCCCCCTATAACAGGGATCCTACAATAAGCACACATTCGCAAAATAAAGCTTCAATTGTAAAAGTGGCATTTACGTAAATAAGAATGGAAGTAGAAAAATAGTAGCATAAGCTTAATTATGACATGAAGTCTACAGGAATTCAGGTATAAAAAGGTAAAAAAAATTCTTAGCTGAACCAAACCAACATGCACAGATAAAAGTAAGAATTGCCACAAATCATGCCACCACCACAGGGCTTGCCAACACTCAACTGTAAAAACTCTCACTTAACAAAAATATGTTTTGGCTACTTAATAAGAGATCACAAGTAGCATACCAGAAACACTGGAACTAACACCAGTTTCCTAGATTCAATCTTATTCACTATTGTTCCGAAATGTCAAGTTGGAACACCTCATCACTATTTCCCCTAGAGCTGCAATCTGCTAAAGAACTAAGACAGGACTTAAGGCCTCAGTTACTACCCTCCTCTCATCCACCAAAAATTTTTTGAGGCCCAAAAATTTCATAAAACAACCTTTATGAAAGAATCGCACAAGTCCTATTAACCGTTTTACTTCGGACTAAACAAAGAACCAAGACCACAGAATACTCTATATGGAAAAGCTGGGCTAGATCAACTGTGTAGTTGACATTGAAGTATATGCTCATACGGAGGAATAAAATATGTTGGTCTAAATGATCAAGAATGATCTCTATCCTACAAGAGACTCGAAAAATCATATTAACATAATTAGCAAATGACTATACGTGATAAACTAAAGGAAAAGGTAAAGAGCTGAATATTCTTGGGTTGAACCACTAGCTTCTACGGCCATAACTTTTGACTACTACAACATTTTTTAGAACAAATAAGTCCTTTGCATAAATGCAAATAAGAACTGAAGAAATACACAATCGATAGCAGCACTGCTAGTTTCATCTATCTTTCCCCAAGAAAATCAGCTATGGATCAAGTAAATTGTGTACCAAAGGGACAACATTAGCCCCACATGAAGCCTATGTTGGACACTGGGCTCAAAAATGAATAACATAGAGAGAACCCAAATGGAGTGCAAACATTACTCCTCATGAGACTATCTGATGCAACTATAAATGGATATATTTATGCAAGGAATCTCCCTTGAACAGTTCATGGTCAATTTCATTATTCATGGTGGAATCTTACAGTCTTCCTGTGGAATATGAACAAGCTCCTTGAAAATTAATTTCTTATCTTCTCAAATATAATACTGTCAACTCAAGATGTTCTCAAATTCAATGATTTACGGCTTAGGGTTGAAGATAAGCTAGAATCTACACCTTCTCATTCACTTTGGAAGAAAATGCAAATTACACACCACTGAACTCAAATCTTTTAAAAATTAGAAAAAACAACTGATGCTCCAGCTTGTCTTGTTAACACATTCTGTATAAGGTTTGCAAATTATTCTGAGGCATCCTGAAGATAGGGGCACCCAAATGAGTCAAAAAAAACAGCAGGTATACACAAAACGATGTAATGGTCATTTCTTGGATTTTCGAACAAGTAACATAGACACAATAAATCACATTCAGATGTGTCTCATTCCTGATATGAATATATGAATAAACAAGTGGATACGCACCAAACTACTATCCCACTAGTACTGACATTAAACTAACAGTAATATGTTTCTCCATCTCATATCCATCACCCTTGTTTAAGTTGATGCCATGTAAAAGATAGATGCTTGGATATAAAAGCTTCAATGATTACCTTCTTTTTTCCGGCAGCCTCTAACAATTATTTTCTTTTTCGGTAATTGGGTTCCAACAAAATTAATAGCATGTATCTATTGATCTCATTGAATAAAAAAAAAGTAAGGATTTCTTAGGAATATCAAAGCTTTCTGCATAGGTAAACGCAATGTAACATGCTGATTTATCTATCTTGTCAGCTACCCAAATGAGCAAAAATTACTAAACTAATAAATGTTGGACAGTAAAAGTTTTTTTACATTGCCGACCTTTCGCTTTAAGTAATCAGAAAATGTCTTTGTTGCATAGATTATCATGAATAAAACTTTTCATTGTATGGAAAACATATCATGGAACACCAAATTGTTACCAGCACATTAACTTAACCCTCAAAGACATATCGATTGGTTGTTTTAATGAAGAATACTACTATCACAGCGACAATGAAAAAGAATGTCAGCATGCATAATGTATAAGTTTCATTTAATACATAAATTGAATGGTCAGAAGGAATGAGAATATGTGATTGGTCCGTCAGCACAATTCAGCATGATCTGACAAAATATCATCCAGTGAGAAAAGACCAGATAGAAATTTTGTAATTAAATTTAATCCAATGTCATGGAGGCAAAAATACAAAGCTTAGAACAATCAGAGCAAGGAAGTGTCCCTTGTCCAGTAGGCAGCACCTCCTCTACTCCCACTCCTGCCACCCCAAACTCAAACAACTTGATGGGGGAAGATGGAGAAGACATGCTAGAATTCAAGCTGCAATTACAAGGAGCAGACTTTGCACCGAAAAATCAATCTTGGGTACATGTCAATTACCAGCAACCACTGCCTGTTCAATTTATTTATTCAACAGTAACACTATTATTGAGCCAAACCAATCTTAACTTGACCCAGGGTAGCTACCCCTTCAAAATGTGACAAAGCAAACATTGAGATGGGAGGGATTCTAGGCATATTACAAAAATGACAGAAATGCCTCATATGCACTTCTTATCCCAAATTTTATGGTCTAGGAGTGACAAAGTAAGCCTAAGATTATGTGATGGCCAATCGATCTGAAGCTCTTTCAGCAGAGAAATAGCATGTGAGATACTACAAGAAAAAGTCACTTCACTTTAAGTCAAGATGAGAAGAGTTCATTCCTTATTCCTGCTCCTACATCAGATTCTTATCATGATAAATGAGAAAACCAATAAAAACAACAAATTACAGCTACTAAGCCAGGTCATACACCTGCCTGATTCCCAAAGCCCCGAAACGGATATAAATGCATTTAATAATCACTCTGCACAAAGTTAGAAACTTTAGAACCATTCCTTAAATATGTCTGAAAGATCTTTTTGCTCTCTCATTTATCAGCAATAACCCATGAAGTCTGGTATACTACAATTGGGACCTGGTATTTGCAAGAAGCTTGCCTTGACCATAAACCAACAGGATAGTGACAGCCAATTAGCAGCATCCCTGACTAATGCATCAGCTATGTGCAGCCACAGAAGTGGAGGTGTATAATAATAGTTCAACCTCTAGGTGGTGGGATAATTGGTCCAGGGCAATTGGGATTACTTGTTGGTAACAGCAACAAATGTACGAGGATGTTTTCTGAAAATAAAATTTACTTAAACATAAAAAAGACAAGATAATGTGCGATATCACAAAAAATATGACTCTTAATAGAGCAAAATGGAAGAATAGGATTTGGGTAGCCAACCCAAAAAAGTTGGAACAATGCTTTTTTAAGTTGAGTCAGTCATATTCAAATCTTTTGGAAGGTTGGCAAAATCGAGTTACAGAACATACTCATAAAGCTAACGACACACGGATGTTCATAAACAAAGTACACATCCATGTACTTTAATAAAGAGCAAAGAGTCTACAATTAACAAATAATCAGTTCTTCCTATAAAAAAATTGAGAATTTTACATGTTGCAAGTGATTAAACTGAAGGCACATGGAAGTCATGGAACAAGAGTACCAAGTTCCAGGTAAAGGGTCAAGAAATAAAGCTTACATGAACTTGGTTCTCATTGTAGCATGGAGCTTCTCCAAAGTATCCATGAAGAGTCTTGGACAGGCTACAACATCCTCATATCTGGCCAGAGGAGGTGGATATGGATGATAGTTTAAGGGTGTTTCTTTCATAGGCAATGGACTCTGTTTAAGAGTGGAACATGATGCCATTTCCAACTTCCCACCACCACTTTCCTCTGTCATTCCCTGCTCAACCACCAACCCCACACTCCTATCTACTTGTTCTTCCCTGCATATCCAGAAATGAAGAAATGGATAAACAAATATATGTCATTTATATATAAGAACGAGCGAACAATATACAGAAAAATTATCAGTTGAAAATCATCAAACAGAGAGCATCTGCAGGGGGAACTACCAGAATGCAAATATCAGAAAGGAAAATGGGAAGCAAAAAGTAAGAAAATTGGCAGTAAATAATGGTTAGGATTCCTCCCATGCACAGAAAAGGTGAGAGAAGTCTGAGAAGAGCCAAATTCTGAATAGAAACAGACAAATTATAAAAGCCAGCAAGGTAAAGGAAACAAACCACACAACTAAAAAAGAGGAAGAAATATGAAGAGAGATTTGTCATCATGCATAGGCGTTGAAAGGACAAGGAAGACCATCTTGATGTGAAGTTCTAAATGCAGAACTGAGCAACAACAACCCCAAATGTAAAGTAAAAAGAAAAATGGAAAAATCCCCAGTACTATGGGGAGAAATTCAAAGCCCAAGAAAAGTATATGGTACAGCATAGCTGTCGTAGCCATGAATTCCCTTAGAATACCAGGGATGGAACAGAGAGACTCCATCAGAGCTCAGACCTCTCAAAACAGAGAAGGCTAAAAAGGAAAGAGGTCCTTTTAGGCTGTGGTAATAAAGTACCCAGATACACACAGCCTCTCTCCATATCAGAACTGGGTTTACAGCTCTGTCTAAGCTACATGGTCTTTGTCTCACATTCCAAAGATATAATATGTAATTATATACTATAATATGCATGTAATGACAAAGTCCAATGCCATATATTCTCCTCCTTCACCTTTCCTTTTCTCTGACATCATCCCAGGAGAAGGATTTGTGGATCCTGTGGGTCTCTGTGGGGCAGTGCCATCAACCCACACAGGTCCCTCAGAAAGGACCAAAACCTACTTTTGCAACACAACACTCCTTGAAATTTCAACATCAGAACTGTCCTTCCTCTTTCATGGAAGACAATAATAATAATAAAAGAATACTGTTTAAAAAATGACTTATATGGGTAAGATACGAATGCACTGCTAATAAAATATTGTAAAAGTGAATGAGAATGTACCATGAAAACCCAGATGAAGAAATGGCATATAACAGCCTAAAATAAGCATAAACTTACCAATAGGAGAAGAAGAAATTTTTTTCATGCAAGCAGTATAAAATGGAATAAAGGAAGCAGCTTTAGACTAACCTGTAAACCAAAGGGTTATTGTTTACTCTGCTATTCTTTATTTTTCAAGGAATATAGAATGGACTCTCTCATGATGTGATCGATGGAGGAATGAAAAGTTATACAACCCTAAAATATACATAGGCTTTTGAAAAGGCTATTGTACCCCATTTGCCAAAATAGATATTGTGGGGTGACAAAAAATCGTCAACCTATATAAAGAATGAATATGGTAGTAGTTAGCTAGTTATGGTAGTGGGTGAGTGGAAAGCAAAGAATTAGCAAAACGTGGCGTTTTGACTCTCCATTTGAAAGGCAGCACATCCTCTCTCTTTCTTTCTCTCTCTCTCTCCCTCTCCCTTCCTTTCTCTTTCTCTTTCCCCCTCTTCCCCTCCTCTCTCCATTTATGTATAATAATAAATATAGATTACAGTTTGGTATGACATATTACCACGAGATATTAGTAAATTATATCAAAATTACGACAAATAAAATTATTTGAGATCAATCATAATATTTTAGAATTAGTTATAATATTTTTTTGAATCATAATTTGACTCCATTAATTAATTTTATTTACTTGTAATTTTTAGTACAGTGTCAATCTCTCTCTATATATATATATCATATCCTTATACATGTATTTTTCTCCAAATAAAGTTTTTTTCTCCTTATAAAGTTAGCTTTGGGATAAGATCCAAAAATGGACTGAGATATATGTGCCGTAACAGAAGGTCTTGTATTTAATAAAGGCATTAAAACTTTGGAATAAGTCCCAACCCCTTTCTCTCTCTCTCTCTCTCTCTCGCTCGCACACATATCTCTCTTTCTCTTTCTAAAACTTGACTTGACTCCTTATTTAGTGTCCCAGCTACCCTTTTTTACGGTCACCACCTACCCTTCATTATCTTTTTTTTTGTTTTTGGTTCAAAAAATTTATCAACACCCCGGCTAATTTTAAAGAAATTATTCACATTGTGACTAAATTATTCATAAGACGTTAATTTTTCAAGTCTAATTCTAAGAGATTATTAATATTTGAACTCGAGACATCCCTTAAATTCTTTATCACCTATGGAAAGTCTTTTTTTGGTACCTACAATATAATTTTTAACGTCTAACTATAATTTTGGGAAACTCTTAATTTATCATATTTTTAAGGATATCTCCTTTATTTTTTGAATCTTAGCCGACACCCCTTGTCAAGTTAAAGATATTAACTATAATGCAATTTTACTAAATTGCCTATGATATATTTTAGAAAAAATTTCACCAACACTTCTTCTAGATATGTATATCTTCAATGAGACACTTTCTATTTTTTAAATTTTTTTACATATTAAAATTCGGATCAATTAAAATTCGATTTAAATTAATTAAAATTCATTTTTTACGTATTAAAATTCGAGTCGATTAAAAATTTTATTTTTTTACGTACTAACATGTGAGCCGATTAAAATTCTAATCAGCTCGAATCAAATTTTAATCAACTTGAATCGAATTTTAATTGACACAAATTTTAATAAATAAAAATATATAAATTTTGGTATACTTGAAAAAAAGATAATTAGAGATAACAGCTCAAATCAACTCAAATTTTAATATATAAAAAAAAATTCAATAGGCTCAATTTTTAATACGNTTTTACATATTAAATAGGCTCAATTTTAATATGTAGAAAAAAATTCAATAGGCTCAATTTTTAATATGTAAAAAAAATAAAATTTAATCAATTCAAATCGAGTTTTATTGGGTTCAAATTTTAATATATAAAAAATAAATTTTAATCAATTCGAATTATAATATGTAGAAAAAAAAATTAATCGATTCAAATCGAATTTTATGTAGAAAAATTGTTTAGGTTTATGTAGGGATAATTTTTTGTTTTGTTAGAAACAATGGTTTAAAGACAGGGGGTGTCAGTGATGTTTAAATATAAACTAGAAGGAATGTCAACGATGTTTTCGGATAATAGAGGGAGTGTCCTTAATGATATGATAAATTAGAATGAGTGTGACAAATTTTTTTGCTTTTTGGGGTGTTTAAACTAAATTCTAAATTTTAGTGTTGATCCTAAACAACCTAAAATATTACAACTGACTCTAAAAGATAGTAACTTGATCCAAAATTTTTGTTTTTCTAAAATCAATTCTATAATTGTATAATTAATTCTAATTCTTTTTGTAATAAATTGACAAGAGAAAAATTAAAAATTAACTCAAAAAATTTATAATTTTTATGATATAAAGTGAGTATGTAAGAAGTTATTGCTTAGACCCGTGTGAAAAGTTTTGGAAGGAACTTGTGCGGGCTAAAATTTGCACAATCACTAAAATGAGTTGAGGTGTACCGTTGGCTTTTGAGTATCATCAAATCCATGAACTACAAAATCAAAGAGATGTTAGAGGGACCCCCGGCGTTGAACCAGGGAGGCCCCTCCGATGTTTAAGTCAACACTACGATCAATAACTGAATTAGGCGCGTATAAACTAAGAAAAATAATATAGATGCGTGTGTAGAGTATGGAGCTGAGGTGCTCATACTTGAGGCCTCTCTATCTTTGGGTCTTCACCCATCTTTATAGAGGAAGTTGAGTGTTTCTTACCTTTGAGTGGCTATGTTCTTTGGATTAATACATTCTTGAGATATAAGTCTTTGCAAGTATTAAAATTTGAGCTAGACTCCAATTGGTCCATCAAGAAGGCTAACAGCTTTGTCTTAGAAAGATAAATCATGGGTCTCATTATGATACACCCATATGATGTGGGACCCTTTCCATTGATGCAAAATATGGTCCATCGGAACCCAACCCACATTGTCTGTCGACTTGTGCTACAAAACATTTGTATATGTAATTAATAGCTTTTTCTCTAAAATTAGTCAAAAAGTAGGGTGGAGAATATGGGTTATCTACTTTGGCAAATACAAAATAATTGAAGTATCTTTCAATTCATTTTTCATAGTGAAAATTTATTCACGTCAATAAATCTTTGTGAGTGGGGAGTTAAAAGAGACTGATACACGTGTCTATGACAAGGATAATCGAATTAAATGAATAAGATAAGTGGATGTGATGAAAGGAACTCCAGCAGCCTACTAATGAAGGTACCAACAAGTTGGACACAGGGTAGGAAGAATAAATGCTCTCACCAGCCAAGTACAAAATTCCAAAATCCTCCTCACAATAGGCAAATAATGCAGGTATTTATAGAACAGTGTCTAGACAGGTCAGGCTACCCGTCATGACCATTTGACACTTGCATCAACCCACAACTATCTCGACCATGACAATATCAGTGGTCGTTAACCACGAATCAGATGTCCCCAACATTAATTAAGTAGATGTGGCATTTCCACAAATGAAACATGGACGTAGCCCCCCGAGGAGGGATGTGACAGCCGAGGTGAAATGAGGCTCCCAATGTTAATGATTATGACTAGTCATAGCGGGATTATGACATCGAGAAGGCCATGTATGCAATGCCCCCCCCCCCTAAGTGCACTCATTCCTTAGGTCCTCTCTTCCTTCTCTAAACTTTTTCCTTGAGATTTTTATCAAAGTGTCCGATAAAAAAACTCATATTTTTGATCTTCAGCTTAGGGATGGCAGTAGATCGAAGCGGGGGTAGGGGTGTAGTCTCTATCCCCATACCCGCCTAAAAAAACTTTATCCACCCTCATTGACAGATATAGTTTTTATCCCAACCCCGTTCGTGAATAAATTTATAATCTCTGCCCCGTCCCCCACCTTCACCCCTACCCCCTCAACGTACCCGCCCTAACCCAAACCCAAACCAATATAATCTAAAATTCTAAATAAATTCAACATTCTAAATAATCTAACATAATTATAAAATATCATAACATAATTAAAAGCTTGTCTACAACATAATCCAACATAATATAATTAAAACCTTGTCGCCCACTTAAATCCAACACAATATCATGCAACATAACATAATCCAACATAACACAAATAACAAAGGTCTAAAATACCACTTGAATATTTGTAATGGAGAAACTTTTCTGTCATGTAGTTTCACATTTGTAATTTAATAAAGAAAATAAAACATAAAAATCNCTAAAATACCACTTGAATATTTGTAATGGAGAAACTTTTCTGTCATGTAGTTTCACATTTGTAATTTAATAAAGAAAATAAAACATAAAAAACTATAATAAATGTATAAAAAATATTTTGTATTTTCTAATAAAATTGATTGGTTGAAATTAAAAAATTAGCAACTCAATCATCTCTTAACACCATCGGTGGTGGCAGAATTTAATTCTTCAACATCATTTTCTTATATCATTAAAAGAAAAAAAACTATTAAATTCTTCCAAATGAAAATTTTCAACTAAAATGATATGCCTCATCACTCATATCAAGATCCTCCAATAATGTGTAACTCTTCAGGCCTGTCGAAGTGAATGAACCTAACAAAAAAAAAATAATGTATTAGTCATACTTTACCCCCCCAAAAAAAAATTATGATGCATGTACAAATAATATTTCATTACCTCATTCTTCAGCCCATAATCAACTTTGAGAGCACATTAAAGTCTTTAATATAGTTGGAAGAAGTCTATTGCGATGTAGACTGATTACCCTCCCACTTGTGCTAAAAGCAAATTTCGAGGCAACGGTAGACATAGGAATAACAAAAAGATCTTTAGCAATCATTTGAAACAAGGGATATTTGGGACCACTTGTCTTCCAAAAAGATAGTATATGAAAATTTGAAGTTCTTGACATCATATCATCTTTTAAGTAACGATCCAACTCAGACTTTTCACGCGCTTTTATTATGTCATTTGTTTGTATAAACTTATCAAAATCAGATAGATCATCAATTAATGTGTATTTAGAACCAATATCTGATTGAAGAGGGGGAAGAGAAGGCTACGGTTCATAATCACTGTCTTGCCTCGCTTCATATTAGCCTACCAATTTCAAGCAAAGCTCTTTAATCGTCATCACTTCATTTGAGGCTTCCACATCTCCATACATTTTCTCATAGTAATATTCAAAAATTTCCAACTTATATCATGGATCTAAAACAGTGGCTATTCCCATAATACCATGAATTACACTCCAATATTTGTTAAACTTTTTTCAACTTATTTAAGGCCATATCTTTTATCATGTTTTTGGACTTTGAAACCACTTAAATATTTCTACCCTTATCCCACAAATAGTTGGAAAGTATACATTGACAANCGGTAGACATAGGAATAACAAAAAGATCTTTAGCAATCATTTGAAACAAGGGATACTTGGGACCACTTGTCTTCCAAAAAGATAGTATATGAAAATTTGAAGTTCTTGACATCCTATCATCTTTTAAGTAACGATCCAACTCAGACTTTTCACGCGCTTTTATTATGTCATTTGTTTGTATAAACTTATCAAAATCAGAGAGATCATCAATTAATATGTATTTGGAAATAATATCTGATTGAAGAGGGGGAAGAGAAGGCTACGGTTCATAATCACTGTCTTGCCTCGCTTCATATTAGCCTACCAATTTCAAGCAAAGCTCTTTAATCGTCATCACTTTATTTGAGGCTTCCACATCTCCATGCATTTTCTCATAGTAATATTCAAAAATTTCCAACTTATATCATGGATCTAAAACAATGGCTATTCCCATAATACCCTGAATTACACTCCAATATTTGTTAAACTTTTTCAACTTATTTAAGGCCATATCCTTTATCATGTCTTTGGACTTTGAAGCCACTTAAATATTTCTACCCTTATCCCACAAATAGTTGGAAAGTATACATTGACAATAGTATACTATGTTCCTGAAAACAATTTTGTTGTATTATGAAACAATTCCAAATTTTCACAAATCTCTTTTGTCACCTCTTAATCATCTTCAATCGGACAAATCTTGTAATGAGAATCTCAATATTTCAAGCAAGCAAACATATCTTTGTAAATCAAAATAGTTTGAAGCATAAGAAAAGTAGAGTTTCATCGAGTCTTAACATTAAGAACAAGCTTCTTGTTACTTGAAATTTGTATCTGATGAGCTACCTCTTCAAATTTTTGCACTCTCTTGGGAGATGTTGTCCAATAAGCAACAATATCACATCTCCAAACACATTCAAACCATCTTGGACAATTAAGTTAAGAATATGTGCACAACAATGCATATGGAACAATCGACCATACAATATTAGCAAACGAAATGAAAGTTTATCCAACAAAATAGTCACAAATTGCATCATTAGTGGTACAATTATGCACGGTCAAAGTTATCAATTTTCTATCAAGATTCCAATCGAAAAAGCAATTCATCAAACACTCTACAAACATTTTCTTGGTATGTGGATAAGACACATATAAAAATTTAAAGACAATATAAATACAAAAGATCATTAAATATTTAAAATAANATCAAAGTTATCAATTTTCTATCAAGATTCCAATCGAAAAAGCAATTCATCAAACACTCCACAAACATTTTCTTGGTATGTGGATAAGACACATATAAAAATTTAAAGACAATATAAATACAAAAGATCATTAAATATTTAAAATAAATTTCACATGTTAATGAAAGATAGTTAGATATTTAAAATAAAGATATATATTAATGAAATATCATTAGTACCTTATTATTCGATTTTGCAAGGTCCAAGAATTGTCAATAAAGTGTGTGGTGATTGCAATGTATCCCTTTCTTTGATTGCTTGAGGACCACATGTCCGTAGTGATAGCAACTCTACTTTTTGTTTTTTTCCAACAACTTCATTGTCTCCTTTTTTTCGATTTTGTAAATTTAAAGGATATCATTTCTGGGAGTGTTGCAAGATATCATTTTGAACATGAGTTGAAGAGTGACAACATTTTTGAAACTTGTGATGCTCAATTATACTAAGAGCATATTCATGCAACATGATTATATTGGCAAGATCCCTCCTCCCAGCCTCTTGAACAAATCGCCAACCGACTAGACTGGTCAACTGACACCAACAACCAGCGATCAACGATGGAGACACTCAGTGGACTTAGGGGCTCAAACACTCAGTGGAGGTGGACTCCATCCCCCACACGGGTTTATATGAGTATTTTCATATATGTCCACTGTCTAATACATATGGTCTATCCCTGATCCAAACAAGGGTTTGGACGAGTATCCATTTTTCTTCGATCTACTGTCATCCCTACTTCAGCCACCAATTTATATATCTCATTATCTTATATGTTGATCTAAACCAATAACCTCAGTTATCTTAGGATATTAGTCAAACGCATCCTAGTGGTCAATGAGTCAGATACTAGGAGGTCTGCTTGAGCAGACTAAACCTTCAAGACATTGTCAAGAGCTGAGGTCGACAATCGTGATCGTCCACCCCCCGTTACTTAGTTCTCCCATGAGAAAGGTCATGCTGCACTATCCTTAGGTGGGACTCCCTCCCCTTAGTCCATTAGGTTAGTCGAGCAATGGTATCCAGTAGGTTGAGGATACTAATTTCATCAGCTATGAAGTCCCAGCTTGGTTCATTATCTCGATAGTGGGGGAGGCAAGTCACACCAAGGTTAGGCCCGGACCTCCACGGAGCTATTCTTGTTCGTCCTTGGTAAAGAGTTCGTTTTGCCACTTTAATTGTTATGAAGTTGTGTTCTGACCTTTTTTTTTGCGATGCTTGATGTTTCCTAGGACATTGGGCGCCTCTAATGATGCAAGAAGCCTGCCACAACACTAGATGTATATCATGGTGTTGGGTGATGTCGCATCACGGTGGTGCATGTCACAGCCATGAGGCATCGCTGCGGCCTTAGGGTGCTTGCCACGACATTGGGTGATGTTGGGACACTGTGGTGCCTCCCCATCCTGCTAGACCCTGTTAGGCGCCATGGTCAGGTAAGTTGTCAACTATTGTCATTTGTTCTCTCATAGTATGAACACGTGTTCTAAATTTATCAAGTACTACAATCTTAAATTTAAATATGTATTACAAATGTGAATTGATAGATCTTCACCATAAAAAAAATGAATTAGAGAATCCTCTAATTATTTTATAATTGGAGATGTGTCAAACCTGAACCCGGAGAATATATGTGGTTAATTGCAATGTGTGCTTTTTGGCAGCACTTCAAGAAACTAGTAACCCATCTAGATTATCAAAATCTCTTATTTAATCCATAAGCAAGAGACTAGAAATGTACCTTGTATGACCAATTGATCGACTAGCTCAGTCTGAGAAATGATGGCGTAGACACTATCCTGGGTCCCTAAATTCCCGACCTGTATGCCCTGTCCTTGGCCTCAACCTATACCTTGGTCCATCTAGCCTGATTGTGGAGTCCCTGCTCGTGAAGTGGTAGGTGTCTGTGTAGCAACCTAGAACTGGTACTAGCTTCCTTGGCCCATGGTGGGGTAGAGAGGAACAAAGTATGTCTGTAGCTACCCCACAGATAACTGGGACTGAGACACCCCATAACTCTGGGATCCCTGCCTCTGAGGACAATCTTTCTTCATGTGACCCCGCTGGTGACAATGATAGCAAGTCCTCTGACTTGTATGATAGGAAGGCCTCTGATTTCTCCCTTCTTGGGAGGATTGGCCTTGACCTTTGGCCCTGATAACCACGGCCTTGCCCTTGTTGTCCCTGCAAAATAGAAGTCTTCTGCCTCTTTCCCAAACTAGAAGAAGAGGATTGACCCTTCTTCTTCTTGTCTTTAGCACCCGCTTCCCGGATGTTCCATGCGTCCTCAACTTCTCTCTCAATGGCCATGGCCATCAAATCCAAGTTTTGTAGGTAGTGAGTGGCCCATAATTTTACCCAAGATGGACAATTTCAGACCATCCTCAAACTTCCTCATCTTGGCTATGTCTGTGGCCACATAGTCATCGGCGAAATGGGCTAACACGATGAACCTAGTCACGTATTCCAGCACCGTCATTGTCCCTTGCCTTAAATCTAAGAATTCTCGAGCCTTCACCTATCGAACAGCCGTTGGGAAATACTTGCCCATGAAAAGCTCCTAGAACTCGTCCCATGTCATTGCCTCCAAATTCTTGGAGTCCTTTTCTCAATCCCACTATAGTTAGATTTCTCCCTCTAGATGGAATGCAGTTAGCCTTATTTTCGTGGCATCGGAAGTGATCTCCATTACCTCTAAAATCTTATCAACCTGTCGAAATCAATGGTTGGCTACCATTGGATCCGCCCCTCCTTTAAAAATTGGAGGCTTGTGTGTTTTGAACTTTTGGAGGTTAATTGAGCCTCCTTGACTAGTACTTGCACTACCCTATGCAATCGTAGTAACCGCAACACCAGTAGCCTCCACGAAGGCTTGTTGGTCAAAGGCCGGTGGTGGTTGGTTATTGTTTCGCCCATCTCCTCGGTGTCCTCTTCCCTTATTTGTCATCTACACACATCTCAGACAGCAATAGAGCCTCACATAGTATCCCAAACTAGGGACCAATTTTTTTAAAAAAAAATTTGAAATTTCTCTCATTGTCTCCCTAATAGTGTGTGTGTCATCTACTAGTAGACATCTATAGTATGAACCATCCCGTTCCTTTATTTTCTGACACCCAAGGTTATATTTTCTAACTCTAATATCTCTTTTTCCATATACATTTCATTATGCATATAATTCACCTATCACATTGCACATAACATGAAGCATTTAAAGCACATAACATGAAATGCACAATGAATTTAATGGTCTAAACTCATGTCCATCAAGCCCTAGGTAAATCGTATATCTAAGCTCTGATACCAAGCTGTGACGCCCCTAAAACTAGAGGTCCTTTATCAACCGTTGACCATCCGTCAACTAGTGAAAATACCCGTGTTTGTCGCACAACTCGACGTCACGTCAATAACATCTCCTTAACCGAAATTATAACTCACACGTGTAACCCGTGTACATTTTATTATTTAATCAAATCGTGGTCCAATGTATCACATTTCATACTCCATTATAGTCCATTTACATCATTTGGAAGGAAGGACACATGGCCCAGGAGCAAGGCAAAACATTTTTAAAGTTTCAGATTTTTGGAATGCCTACTGGTAGGGTGAGCTTACTGGAAAATTCTTATCGATAAGGTATACCGGTAGGGTTTGCCTACTGGAAAATTTCTACCGATAAGATTTGCCTACTGGACAAAATTGTATCGGTAGGCTATATTGGTAGGCTTTGTCCAGTTTTGTCTGTTTCACCTGTTTTCAATTTTCAATCTCTTTCACCACCATCCAAAACATGATTAATAAGGTTTTTTCACAATAAACCTAATATATACAAGTTCTATTGCAGTAATTTCATACGGTTACATACCCAAAATATAATTTTCACAATAATTTTACAAAAAAATGAATTCAAGGCCACAAGTCGGCCTTTCTTCATCACTGGGGCCCCGAATGAGAGTCATCCGCTGGAGTGTATCCCGCACCTGAAATATTTTTTCATATAGGATAAGTTACGCTCAATAGAGTATCTCCTACAGAGGCTATTCCCCCAACCTAGATGCATATGCAATGTGCGCATGTACAATCCACAAGCATCATCCATTCCAACTTAGTATATGCAATTTCATGTTGGAATTCTACCATGTCATACAATGAAATGAGATGAGACTCATTAATGCAATATACCATGAGCCTTCTCAGCTCCCTTCACACCATGCAATGCTACATGTATGAAAAATTCAGGGTATTCCAAGCCCCCGTCATTGATGTTTCACACCGAATGACTATTTTATAAACAAGTTCATATGACTTTACTTGGGTATTCGGATTCTCAGAGTCTCACCGCCGGTTCTACACACCGTTACACTTTTTCAGAATTGCACCTCAGGGGAGTGTATGAATCAAGTAGCTGAGTCTTGCACCCGAGGACGTGTCTAGCCCTTCTTGTTATATCAGACATAAGTTTTTCATGCAACGTGCGATTCAGTCGGATATTCAATCCAACGTTTCTGAGTCCACCCATCAACCACCAAGTGTGGTGTTTGATTCAACCATGTACACACACCCACACCCATGCATAAATGTCCATGAATGTGATGACAACTTCATACCCAAAATGCAGTGACTGTCAAATAAGTAATTTAAACTACATATCAACATATCTCATGGCAATGTATATCTTAAGCCTATAATTACCACAATTTATCATGATGTTAATATATTAACAACATGTATCAACAATGAGTCACAAGCATGTTATTACACAATCTATGTCAATAACGTACTTTATTCACAATGCATAATATAAACACATAACATGCCCACATAATATCAAATTTCATGGAATTACACAAGTAATTTTCACATATTAATTCCAAGCTATGAATTTATTTTATGTCATTCTATACCTATTTTCTTATTTCCATAACAATAGGTAAGTGATATATATAACTATACACCCACCCATTCCATACGAACATCCTAGGTTAGAAAATAAACCTAAGTTGGAGGGAACCCTACCTCTTGAAGCGTAAAACGAAAAGTAAAACTTCAAGAAGACCTCCCAAGCCTCAAAATTCTTGATTTTCCCAAATCTCCTCTTTGGAGAAACCTTCGTTCTTGGTATGGTTGCATAACTTTCGTCACGGTGATCGACTTTAACTCTTGGTCTGAGGAATTTCGACCGTTGAAACTCCGTAGATCGAAGAAAGAAGGTGGTGATTTCTTTTTCTTTTCTCTCTTCTCTCTTCTAACTTGAGAAATCTGATAAAAATTGGGAGACAATCAAATATTTCTCCCTATTTATACCCTTTAATTGTGCGGTCCACGTCGTGTCACATATTCCCTATTTTTTGGTTCGTTTTTGTCCTAAAATGACTTAATTTCATCCCGGTTTAAGTTTAAATTTTTTTTATATAAACTTAGATTAAATTAAAAAAAAATTATAAAATTTATTTTTTTGGGATGTTTTTTAGGTTATCTGACACCCAGTAGTCTCGAAAAACGTAAAAAGTCCGACTATCTCAGAATTCAACAAAAATTGACGAGATAGCTAAATTTTGCGAGACAAATCTAACGGTGAGGTTCGTTTCGTCATCTGAGATCTAGAAAAATACAAGTTTTCAACCCGTACTATAGTGACAAATTACTGTTTTGTCCTTTTTCGTAAAAAGTTCAAATTTATCTTGATTTTACAGGATTGTAATCCAAATCTTATATGATTGTAATATCTCGAGTCAAACTGTGATTTTGTCTATACAAGTATTTGAGAATCAATTTGAATTTCAAAGACTCAATCAAAATGGGAATATCTTAACTAATTGTGAGCCTATCGGAAATTTTCAATGGATAAAAAAAGGTACAAAAAGTTTGTTTCATCTATAAAAAAATCTCTTTCACTCGTTAGAAAGTTAAAAGCAACGATTATATTAGATTTTTTCTATCAACGATTGATCTTAGCTAGGCAGTCTTCTATGCTTATTCTTTTTTTTTTTTTTGAATAGCGAACAATGAAAGTTAAGATTCAACAACTTTTCAATTTTCTAGTCTTTCCTTTGTATCTTTATTTATTCAAAAATTAAGATAAAATACTTCAATTCTCCTATTAGTCTTAGCAAACTCCAACAACATTAGCAATCAACATTTCATTTTTAACCATCTTCAATGCTCAAATTATAATTTACCAAATTTCAATCATATTTCTAAGTTGTATATTTGTCATAACATTTTTATTTGCCTATATAGTAGGCTTATTTACTTCTTACATATCCTTGAGAATTCTATATTTTTCTACATGTTTTCTGTCTCAATTTTTCAGTTAGTAGGATCTTACAATTCTCGATCATATTCAATAGCCTCTCCCATCGATCCAAGATAAGAGCAGATTTTAAAAAAATTGTTCTAAATTTAATCATGTGTAGTATTCTAAACTTGATCACAAGTGTATAATTTATTTATTGAAATGCATCACAATACCATTGATAAAATATTAATTGAACTTACTTTTACTTATGTGACAAACTTGTTTTTTTCCTCAAACAGTAAAAAAACTTTATCAAATGGTAGATAAGCTATTTTCTTCAAATTGAGTATATCACTTTTTTCTTTCAAAGTAGTAAATTCAATGCTTAATTAGCATGTGGTACATTCATGTCCAGGTCAACCAATCAAACAAGGCTATGTTACTATATATTTAAATAAAAAATATTTTTTTTTTTGATAGGAAACAATAATATTTTTATTTTTATTTTTGTTTAAAAAAAGGGGTAAGGGCAAAAAAGAGCTCATAGAGATCACTCTGATAGGCTCTCACTGGTAGAATCATGAGTCCCTTCACCACGTCCGTTACTTCTCTCAGGAACAAACTTAGTTAGGCTCGCATATCGGTCAATCACCGAACCCTAATGTGAACTCGAACCTCTAACCTCATGGGGGAGAAAGTCGGACAAGGTGGTGAATTACATTGAAATCCATGAGTTTTGGTGGTTTTTTTTTAAGTTCCAAATTCACCTCATTCTTAGTGATTATCACACTGATGGCTAATCGAGATAAACGATCCCAACCTTGTTGATAATTTTTACCTTAAAAGATTTTAAATTTTTTATTTTATACCTTTAAAAATTAAATTTTTATATTGTATCAAAAGTATTACAACGTAACCTTTCTGTTAGTTTCCATTACTTTTTCTGTCAAAAACCAACGCATTGACACTGACGAAAAAATTAACGAAAAGTTAACAAAAAAATCATATTATAATACTTTTGATACATTGGGCTCTAATTTTAATTTTTTGATACAGTGCCCTCGAAGGCTTATTAATAGTAGTGTGCACTACTGTGGCCTTTGGACGATGCTCCATGCATCGCTAACCTGGAGTTCAGAAGAAGAAGAAAAAGAGTGCAATATAAAAAATTTAATCTGAGGGTTCAAAAATAAAAAGTTTGAAATCTTTTGGAGTAAAAAGTTCAATTTATCCTAATTTCTATTCATATCAGGGCATACACATTCTTCTACAAGTTCACAAACAATTCATCATTGTTAAAAAATCATAGCCTAAAACAGAGTGGCATTTGTAATCAACCAACATATTCAAAATTTCTCTTTTTTCCCAACACAAAAACAAAAAGACTAATGCTGAAAAAAAATATAAAAAATCCAATCGATACTCCCTAACCAAATCACGTGGAAGATTAGTGAGTCCTGCTAACATCTTAACGATTACAGTTGTATCGCGTTAGCTTTTCTTCGATTAGTATATCACGTCAACTAAAAAAGAGATCAGCTCAATACACAAAACTCTCGTTATTATGGGATATAAAAAGAGTTAAATATACGTAGTCTTGCTACTCCAAAGCCTTCCCTCTTTGTATATCACGTTAACTGTTGAAAAGAATTTGGTAAAGAGAGAGTGAGAAAATAGTGTTGTTTTAAATCATAATGCAACAACAATAAATGGGGTGAAAATTATGAACATGGAGATCTTTGAAATAGTGGGCCTATGGTAAGCCTTAGTTGGGAGTTTGGGCCTCAACCGAGGGCATGGAAGTTAGAGCCCACTTTGGATGGTGAGCCCATTTAACTTGAATCCAAATCCAATTATTTGAATTTGGATTGGTTATATTTGAATCTGATACACGACAGTTTAATTAAGTGATAATGAAATTTTAGATATAAAATTGAGCGTTAAATTTGTTATTCACAAGTTATATGGGTCAGCAAAAACAAAACACGCAAGTAAATAAGTCGACATGACACGACACGATTAGTTAAACAAATTGAGTTAGGGTTAATTAGTGATCAACACGGGTAAGCACAAACATAACACGCAAGTAAATAAGTCGACATGACACGACACGATTAGTTAAACAAATTGAGTTAAGGTTAATTAGTGATCAACACGAATCTCAAATGACACGACATAATTGTCATACCTAAATCACAACTATTTCTTGAGACTCAAACCCACGTGCCTTGTTTGGGTGACACGATTACATTCCACGTTTTATCCCTTTTTGATCTCGCCAAAACTTATCTAATATTACAATAACGCGCAAAATTAATCTAATTTCTTTTTATTTTGATCTAAAAGTATAAAATTTATTCTAATTTTTTTCTGATAAAAAACATAATCTTCTTTGCACGACCCCCAATATCAAATAATTTAACCAACACATTCGTCAATGACAACTAATCTCACTAATCCACACTTTTCTATTTCTTCTCTCTCCTAAATTTCTTATTTTCTCAGTTTTATTTCATTTTAAATTGCATAATAAAAAAATAATTATTATTATTTAAAATATAAATATTATATGATCACTGTTCGATTTTTTGTATAAAAAATGTCTTTTGACTCAGAGTTATTGCTAGTTTAAAATATCGCGTCTTAAAATTTTTAATCTTTCTAGTTTTTTAATTCATTGCCATGTCATTTGATTATTTGTTTCCAAAAAAAATATATTGTTGTTGTCAAAATTGATTTGTAGATTATAGTTATGACTGTGCCTCTCAACGAATTGGGTTTTGATTAATTTGAATTCGATTTTCAAAGTTTGACTTGAATCCAAAATCCGATAATCCGCTGGATTTTATTTTTATAACTCATATCCGAATTCGATAACAATTCAAAATTTGATTCGATCGGAATAACTTAATTAACTAAATTTTAACAAATTATAACTAAATTTTTTAAAATAATCACTTAATTTTTTTAATATATATATATATGGGTTAATTGCACTAGAGGTTCCCAAATTATCAAATTTGTTTCAGTTTAATCTCCAATATTTTAATTGCATCATTTTAGTTCCTGAAGTATTGAATATATTTCTATGTAGTCCCTCAAGTTAACAACATTCAAATTGCTAATACTTTTTTTTATCATAAACTTGTTATGTGATACTTGAATTTGTACAAAAAATAATTTGGGTAGCTTTTGATTAAAAAAATGTGTAATATGGATAGCTATTGACTAAAATTTAGATAACTCATGATCTAAACTATGTAATTTGAATAGCTCTTTGACAAAAGTTTAGTCAAGAGTTATTCAAATTATTTTTTTATCATTATATTGGGGACAAAAATGAGACAAATCCCATATTTTGGGGACATCCAATATAATTAATCCTATATAAAAACACTAATACTATTGGAACATAATTTAGTGAAATAAATTTTGGAACTTAATACATTATAATCATTAGATTGATAATGTTGAGACCAGTGATACTTTAATATTGAGACCCACTAACAATCTAATGGCTACAATCATTGAGTTCCCAAATTGTGTCGTAATATTATTGCTCATATAAAAATTTATAAATAATTCAGATCAGATTATAAACAAATCAAATATAAGGTATATCCAAATTCAAAATCGTGGAATACAAGATATCAAATTTGAATTCGAGTTATCTAAATAGTATTAATCTATATATGATTAATTAAATTCGAATCAGATCCATTGACAAGCCTAATTGTAATGTTATAATGTGAACTCAGAAAAAAAAAACTTGTACCTTGTCTGAATTAACTTCTTCACCTATCAAATGGGGAAAAAATGTCAATTTTTGACAGCAAAAACATTCTAGAAATTCCCTTCTTTTCAATTTATTCAACATTTTAATGGAATTATTTATAGCAGGGGTTTTTAATCAGCCAATATGACTATTTTGAGTGAATGAGTTGATACGCGGTTTGAAAAATCTATTGTCTGACCCAAATTTACTTGTTATTTCGAATCAAACTAGGAAAAAAAAAGAACATTCCAAAAGAGATTGCCATTAGAGCTCGTGACTATGCCAAATGTTGATTTATACCCGTGACACCCAATTAGGAAATTATTATTCAAAGGACCGGATCAAGAGTTTTATTTATTTTTAGAAAGAGAGGGAAAAACTTATGTAGAGCAACTTAGACCAACATCGTGAAATACATTAACACGTGTAAAAGATTTCATGATATACAAGCATGCTCCATTCTAAAATAAAAATAAACAAATATATATTTATAATATAAAACAGAGTAGACTTTAATAAATTTATTCGACGATTTCAAATAGACTCATTCAGCAGCCACCAAAATCTCTCTTAAAATCATTCACATTGCATCGTGCCTTTAAGCACGGATTATCCCTAATATATATATAAATGTACACACATAAACAAATGAAACAATTCCTTTTTCATTGCGCCAAGATGTTGGTACAAAAATGGCAAATAAAAAAAAGTAGCAGGTGGTTGAAGTCGACAATTTATATTAGTAACATAAAACCTAAAAGCTCCATGTGAACAATAAATATATTTAATTTTTCAAAAATCTCGGGCGAGGAGGATCGGTAGTTCCCCCTTGGCCATAAGTTAGTTCCGTCACTATTTAGGATATACCCAAGCAGAGAAGAAGAGTCGATGTTGTTTCTAAGATTAGAGTGTCATAACGTTGACATTGTTAAATTATTTTCAATCAAAATTTTGTGTATTGGGCACGATCTTTCTTTCGAATATTAACATAGAATACTAGTGGTTGGCCAATTCAAGCATACAAGTCAACATGCAACCTATCCCCATTTGAATTGAAGCACCCAAAAAGGAGTAAAAATGATAATATTATAACATTCCCAATCTCTTCATCAACCTCCCCCAATTCTAATGTCATCAATCAGCAACTTTCTATTATCCATTCTAAACTGCTCCTAATACAATTTGCTGGCCATTTTGACAAATTTGAGGTGTCTGGTCATCACCAAATTCAATTATCCACAAAAAAAGGGAATCTCCATCAACTATTACCATAAGATTTTCAGTCTCATTGTTCACTAAATCAATTTTTGAGATGTTGATGAGAGAAAATTTTAACGCATACATCATTTTTCTTTTTTCCTTCTTGTTTATATTAGAAATTGATTTGATTTGTTTGAAATTTGATATCCCATCGCCTCACGCGTGTATAAATCGATAAAACACTATTACAATGAATAATTAAATATTATAACAAAAGTGTTGTAAAACTAAATAAATATAGAGAATAAAATTGTAAAGAGACAAGAGAATATAAAAATGCTAGGGGTCTGTTTGATTAGGAAAAAAAATAATGATAAAAAGTAAAAGTAGTAGAAAATGAACTGAAATAAAGGAAAAATAAAAAAATATATATTTTCTTTCATGTATTTAGTTAGCATGAAATATATACAAACAATTTTTTAAAAATTTTCTTTCTATAGTTTAAAAAGCATGAAATTTTAAAAAAAAATTTGTTTAAATATCAATATTACCCTTATTTATATCCAATAAATAATGACCAAGGGGAGGAAAGATGGGTAAAGTGGGAAACTAGATATGTATATTCAACTTTTCCAGGAAAAAAATTTCTTAATGTACTATAAATCTTTTTTTATAGGTCTCTAAACATAATGATCATCGAATATAATATTAAATATGATATATCAATGAGTAGAGGGTTATAGGGTAATGCATTAGCATCCACTAATTCTTATTTATTTAGGGTACTAATTAAAGAACAATGTTATGTAACCCAAATTTGAATCTCAAATGAAAAGAAATCATTGGATCAGTACGTCCTATTTAAAAAGGTCGATGAGACTCACTCATGTAATGGTCCTTCTTCATTTAGGATGCAAATTTGAGTTACAGATATGAGTTACATAGTATTTCTTTTAATTAAAAGGTTATGAATCATCAATTTTATTGCCATATTATTGTAATATTTATAACAAATAAAAAAAACACCCACAAACAGATGAGTGAAAATAAGCCCACAAGAAAGGTCATAAAAACCCACAAAAAAAATGGGGCATAGAAGTCAATTTTTGGCTATGAGAAGGAACGATTAATTGACTTCTCATTTGATAGAATCTTGAAAAAGTTAAGGGTTGTCAAACCAATTATGTCTAATTGGTTTAATTTTGGATTGATTGTATTAGAAGCCCTCAAAGTATAAGATTTGTCTCATTTTGATCTCTAATATTTTAAATGAATTATTTTGGTCCTTGAAGTATTAAATATGTTTTTATGTGATCTCTCAAACAGACAATATTCAAATTGCTAACATTTTTTTGTTATAAAATTGTCACAAAATATCTAAATATGGACAAAAAATAATTTGGATAATTTTTGACCAAATTTCTAGCCAAAATTTGATCAAAAAGCTACGTAAATTACACAGTTGTGATAATAAATTATCCAAATTTTGGTCAAGAGCTAACCATATTATTTTTTTACTCATATTTATGTACCACGTAATAAGTTTAGGATATCGTTAGCAATTTAGATATTGTCTGCTTAAGAGACCACATAGAAACATATTCAATATTTTATGAATAAAAAATGATGCAATTAAAATATTGTGTATCAAAATGAAACAAATCTCATACTTTAAGTATCTTCCGTGCAATTAACCCTTTAATATTTCTTGTTGATTATTAATTTTGATCTGAAGTCAAAAAAGTAAAAAAGTGAGATGATAAAAATGAAGACTAATGTTATTTAAATTTAAAATTTAACCTAGTTTATTGATTTATTGATGAAATTTCAGTAGAATTATTGGATCAATAACAAGTTTTAACATTTGATGGAACCTACAATCAATCCAAAAACTATAGTGAATTATGTCAACAAATTAGGTCAATATGTCGTCAACCAACCAAGACCCATGGTTTTTTTTATAACTTCTTAAATCTTAGGATACAAAAAGCATTTTCATAAAACTTTGCGGGGTGTTATTATAATTTACTAAAGTTAAAACTGAAAAGATTGAATGCATTCCACCACAATGAATGTGACATTAATCTCCCACCTCCCACCAAAAAAAGTGAACCTGGCATTAATGAGAACAAAAAGCAGGCAACCAAATCAACACCCAACTCAACCGACCAACACCCACGTAGTAGTTAGCACATTATCTATCTAAAACAAATATGCCTTTATTTTTACACTTTATTTATATTATATTATAAAAAGTAAATAATATCGTACAAAAAATAATAATTTAATAAGGATAAATTAGATTAAAAGATAATGAGTTACGAATCAATAGGGTCAAATTAGTTTCGATCTAGAAAATTGGAGATTGATTGTAACTTTTTTAAATCGATAGAAATTTTTTGTGTTGATTTCAAATTTTTATATTTAGTTGAGTTGTAATTTTGAGTTCGTTTAATTGTAACTTGGTCTTATTGAATTACCAACAAATTAGTGTGGTATAGTGACACTTAGTGCCTCCTTAGGAGTTTTGGAGTTTAAGGCCGGTAAGTATTATACCCCAAGTTCAATTCACGGGATAGCATACATGTCTTACTTACTGAGCAACGTCTGCAAGAATTTCCATAATTGGTAAGAGCTCAAACATTCAGTTGAAATTGAATATTTAATCGCTCTTTATACCTCTTATTGATTAGCAAAAAAGGAAGAATCTTATTGAATCTCTAGCATACATTTTTCACAAGACTCACGCCTAGACTTCCGCCATTGATGCATGTCAATTACATGAGACACATTTCCTTTAGAACACCGAATAATGTTGACTTTCTTTAGCCTTTCAAGCTCCATAGTCTTCTCGTGTGGCCCGTGTGGTTATAATTTAGAACAGTTTTATTGTAATCTAATATTAATAGAGTAATGTTATATATACTTAAAAATTAGACTTGATAATTACAGTCATTAATTTCACTGTGAGTCTCAACATTTATTAAGACTCACTACCTAATCAATGATTGTGATTATCAAATTTAACTTAAAGCAATTGAATTGGAAGTAGTTCACCTGTCTAAATCCTCTAAAAATGGCTTTATGTGAGACTAAGGACTTGAATAAGACTTTAGAAAGGAAGCATATTGGCGAAATAGACGAGAAGGGAGGAGTGGTGAACAACTGGTAACGACTACTGGATAGGCGAAAGTACTAAGCCTAGAATCACTTTCAATAGCAAAAAAAAGTGCAAAAGTTCTGATATAAGAGACTACAAGAAAGATACTTAATAACCTAATATATTATATTACTAGTTATTTTTCATATCTGAAGGCACGGAATAATAAAAAAAAAGTTGTCAATAATAAACATATTTGTATTTACATCCAAAATTAAATTATAAAAATAGAGGAAAGATAAAAGAATTTAATCACTGATTGTAGTGAAGGCGAGCTGTTGTAGTGGAAAACAATGATGGTTGCGATGGACGACGACGATTAGTTGTAATAGTGGCAATGGTGATGGTGGCCGTGGGGCGGTAAGGGTGGTGGTGAGACAATGGCGATGGTGGTAAGGTGGCGGTAGTAGTGGTGGTGGTGGGGCAGTGGTCTGGGTGGTAGTGGTGGTGGTAGTTGTGGTGGTGGGGTGATGTTGATGGTGGTAGTTGTGATGGTGGTGGGGCAATGGGGGTGGTAGTGGTAGTGGTGAGACAGTTCTAAACACTATTTTGTAAAAAAATACCTTATGAAAAATTATAAGTTCTAGAAGCATTTTTAAAAGATTACTCCAAATACACCTTTAAGAGTCTATTTTCTCTATTAAATTTAGGGTACTAATATTAGACATGAGATTAATTTTAAAATAAAATTTTAAAAAAACTCAACCGCGAAAAATAAAAATTATTTTGTATATCTTTTAAAATTTAAATTGTATTATGATTTATTATATAGATTTCTATGTTTGATAAGTAGTGGATCTCGACATTAAATAGAATTTACTATCAATCAAATGACATAAACGTATTAAATCCCCAAACTAAATTAAAATAGTATTGATACACATTCGTCACATTCTATAAAAGTTAAATAGGCCAATATCACTTTGCACCTTAAAAGATTTTTAGGTTAAAATTCTCAAATTGTACCTTCAATTATATAAAATAAAAGTAACAATATAGTCTATCTTAATAAAATTGAGTATAAATTTTCGTGTATGATAGTTAAAAGAGAGTAATATACAAATAATTGAACAAAAAAATTGAAAAATATAAGACTAAAATGCAAAAAATTATTAGATAAAGCAATAGATTTTTTCTTTTAGACCACATTGTTATTTTTTGATATGTTTGAAGCGAAATTTTAAATTTTTAATCTTTCAGGATGTAAATTGAGAATCTGAATATATTTAAGGGTGCAAAGTATTATTCACCAAGTTAAAAAAAACAAAAAAAAATCTATGAAAGTATAAAGAAATCGCATTCATGGAAATAATTAGTTGGGTTATTATCAAGATAATTTAACTTTATTCTAAAAGGAGTTTGGGTCCTACAAAATGGAGAAGCCTTTTAATGTATGATAGGTAAATTTTGAGTAATATACAAATAATTGTGCATAAAATAAAAAATATAATACAAACAAAAAAAAATCAAATAGAGCAATAAATTTTGTGATTTGAATCACATTGTTATCTTTTTGTATGTTTGGGGTACAGTTTGAAAATTTTAATCTTTCAAGATGTAACTTGATAATTTGAATATTTTTCATGTATGCACTTGTGTCATTCATCCAATTTTAAAAAAACACACACACACACATCTACTAAAGTGAAAAGAAATCGCATTATTGGAAATAATTAATTTAACTTTATTGTGAAAAGGGTTTGGGTCTTATTAGGCCTGTCGGGTCTACTCTTAGTGAGTTCTTCGGTTATTAATTCATATCTAATGAGTCGTGTTATATCGGGTTCGTATCATGGATGAACCTTGTATAACCACCAATAGATTTTTGATTTAATGATACTCCTTGTCTTGTAAAAATTTTGTTTTCTTAAGATCAAGGGTTCAAATCTCCTTTTTCCCTCCCAAAAAAAAAAAAAATCTTGTATAACCGATATATAAACAAGTCGTGACGTTTATTTCTTTTAATTGGTTTCACTCATACCTAATTTGTTTATTGATCGTATCATATCGAGTTCACTCGTTTAGGAAACGGGTAACTTAAAAAACACTTAAACCCTCTAATTTTATATCATATTCGCATCATATTAACAAATCGTGTCTTATTTTAACAACCATAAGTTCTACAACATGGAGAAACGTTTTTGTTTTTTTTTTTGTATAATCACTTACACACCTGGACCTACCAGTCTAATGTGAATTTCAAACCCTCCAATTACATTTTCTTCTTGGTGTGTTTAATCAGGGCTGCTATTTTAGCAACGGCAGAAAACATTAAAAATTGCTGTGTTATTCATAAAACGCATGATTTTTGTTTCAATTGTGAAAAATGGCATATGCACATTTGCCGTTTCTAATGGCATTTGAGATTTTATCTTTCATGGGTGATCATCACGCGTTTCAAAATGAGAGTGTAATAAGGCCTTCCTCGTGTGAAACAATGTTTCCTTTTTTTTTTGGTACATGAAACAATGTTTCCAGAAACCAAATCAACTACAAAGACTTTTCACTGCTTAACATCACCCTCCGGGGTCGGTTCTGGTTGGCCGTTTCGTCTTCATGTCAAAAAAGTCAACCTCCCCAGGTAGGAATCAGTAATAAAATAAAAGCAATACCAAATGCCACAATACATATCCACACCCTGTTTTACATCTATATATATATATATTCACATTCATATTCCGGAAAAAATATTCCTTACAACAGCTACACCATGTATCACGCTGACATGATTTATCTTACTGAAAAATACTATGTATGTAACTCAAATTTGTACATCAAATGAAAAGGATCATTGAATCAGTGAGTCCCATTTAAAAAAATTGATGAACCCTACTCATCCCATGGTCCTTTTATTTAGAATACAAATTTGAGTTCCGTAGTATGAGTATTTCTCTTTCCTTGGTAACCTTCTTCCACCACCCACCCACCCCAAAAAAAAAACAAAAAAACACCCCTGAAGGTTTATTTATATACTCACATTCAAAACCTTCCTCCTCCCCACATAGATGTTCACATTCACATTCAAAAACTTCTTCCTCCCAACACCAACCCCTCCCCCAAGGTTTACATATAAATTCACATTCATATTCAGGACCTTCTTCCACCCCTTACTGCTTTTGAAACCACTACCAGGTTCGGTCCACCATGAAGCTTAACCACATGTGCTTCATTTTACCAGCAGAATCTGTTGAGATGGAGATGGTGGATCACAAGCAAGAGGTCCAAGACCATAGGCAAGCTAAGAAAGATTCATCTGAACGCCATTGTGGGGCTCGGATTCTTGGTTTCCTTAGTGAATTACTTCAGGGGTTCTTTGACTCAAAATGGGTGAGTTTTTGTCACCAAGAAGAACTGAAAAAACAACCCTCAGGCTTGTTCCAGGACATGGAAGGAGTCCAATTCTCAGAAAAGATTGGTGGCGACAATCCGAGGATATTCAGCTATGCTGAGCTCTACATAGGATCAAAGGGATTTTGTGAGGATGAAGTTCTTGGCAGTGGAGGGTTTGGGAAAGTGTACAGAGCAGTTTTACCTAGTGATGGAACAGTGGTTGCCGTGAAATGCTTGGCAGAGAGAGGAGAGCGGTTTGAGAAGACATTTGCGGCTGAGTTGGTGGCAGTGGCTCATCTCCGCCACCGGAACCTTGTCCGCCTCCGTGGATGGTGTGTTCATGAAGATCAGTTGCTTCTTGTCTATGACTACATGCCCAATCGGAGTCTTGATAGAATACTCTTCAAAAGACCAGAAAATATGGCGTCAACTACTCTTACTTGGGAGCGTCGAAGAAAGATTGTTAAAGGGTTGGCAGCTGCGTTGGTCTATCTCCATGAACAGTTGGAGACTCAAATCATACACCGAGATGTGAAGACGAGCAACGTGATGCTTGACTCTCACTATAACGCGCGGCTTGGTGATTTTGGCCTGGCTAGGTGGCTCGAACACGAACTTGAGTACCAAATTAGGACACCATCAATGAGGAATCACCAGTTTCGGTTAGCAGACACGACCAGAATTGGTGGAACAATTGGGTATCTACCACCGGAAAGCTTCCAAAAGCGAAGCATTGCCACTTCAAAATCTGATGTTTTCAGCTTTGGGATTGTGGTTCTAGAGGTTGTGTCAGGACGAAGAGCGGTGGACCTCACATACTCAGATGACCAGATCATTTTGCTTGATTGGATCAGAAGGCTTTCTGATGATGGGAGGCTTTTACAAGCAGGGGATACTAGGCTTCCAGATGGGTCTTACAAGCTTTCTGATATGGAACGGTTTGTTCATCTCGGTCTTCTCTGCACGCTTCAGGACCCACAATCCCGGCCTAACATGAAATGGGTTGTAGAAGCACTTTCTGGAAATATTCATGGCAAATTTCCGGATCTCCCATCATTTAAATCCCACCCGCAATACATTTCTTTGTCTTCCCCAACCAATAGTAGCACTAGCAACACAACCAACACGAGGTCCACCACCATCATCACCGCCAGCACCACCACCACAGCAGCTGCGTCCAATTCATCAGTCTTTTTCACTGCCACGGGAGAAACCATATATGCAAGTGCTGAAAGCGAAAATAGTGATGTCAGCTCTTCAAACAACAACCACCGCTATTCAGACAACAGCTACCGTCGATCAAACATTTTCCCTATGGTTGACACTCCGCATGAAATAGCCTTTAAGGAAATCATTTCTGCCACAAACAATTTCTCAGATTCTCGGAGAGTAGCAGAGCTAGACTTTGCAACTGCCTACCATGGCTTCCTTGAAAACCGCCACCACGTCCTGGTTAAGAGGCTAGGTATGAAGACCTGCCCTGCATTGCGGATGCGTTTCTCCAATGAACTTCAGAACTTAGGCAGGCTCCGCCACCGAAATCTGGTACAGCTCCGTGGATGGTGCACTGAGCAAGGTGAGATGCTAGTCATCTATGATTACTTGGCAAATCGTCTCCTAAGTCATCTCCTCTTCCATCATGATCAGAAGAACTGGCAATCCATGCTTAGCTGGCGCCATCGATACAACATAATCAAATCGCTTGCTTCTGCTGTTCAATATCTCCATGAGGAATGGGATGAGCAAGTTATTCACAGAAATATTACCTCATCTGCCATTATTGTCGATCCAGACATGAACCCAAGGCTCACTTCCTTTGCCCTTGCAGAATTCTTGACACGAAACGAACATGGCCATCACGTAGTTATTGACAAAAGTAAATCAGTTCGTGGAATTTTTGGTTACATGTCACCAGAGTATATGCAATCTGGTGAAGCAACGACAATGGCAGACGTATATAGCTTTGGTGTAGTGGTGCTAGAGGTGGTCAGTGGACAGATGGCTGTTGATTTTCGGCGGCCTGAGGTGCTTTTGGTGAAGAGAGTCCATGAATTCGAAGCACGAAAAAGGCCTTACAAGGAATTGGTAGATTGGAGGTTGGATGGAGAGTATGATCACAATGAAATGGTGAGGCTAATGAAAGTAGGAATGGCATGCATACGCACCAACTCAGAATTACGACCAAGCATGAGGCAGATTGTCAGCATACTCGACGGTTATGACAGATGCTTCATGGAAGAAGGACAAAAGAAGGAGAGGAGAGAAGATTGGAAACAAAGAAATGCTTCTTCTTTGTCAGTGATAAAGAGAATTCAAGCTCTAGGAATACAATGAAACTCACCAATGTAAAATGACAATGGCCTATAGGTAGCTAATGTACACTGGACTTCTTCAAATGACCCAAGGTTGCTTCTTATATTAGATAGTCCTTAGTTTTTTCTGTTTCCTTCTTGGGAGTCTGTAAACTGTTTAGGTTCTTGGAGTAATTAGCAAGAGAGAAGTATGCCTTGTGATGTATCTTTCTAGCGATTAGTAAAGTTATGGGTGTATCCATATTTTCAAGTCCATGAACAGAAGTTTCAGTAGTATATATGGAAGAAGAACAAAGTGGTAAAAATAACTTAACATTAACAAATCAAGTTGCTAAATATGACATATATCATCAACATTATAAACATGACACAATGCCAACTCTTAAAAATAAACTGCTGGATATACATACAACTGTATCAATCTGACCTCAACTCAGATGTTTTCCTTCCTTAGCTCTCTGTGCTCTGCTTAATGTCCTTCCACAGGAATTTCATCATCTGTATCAACCCCGACCCAATCAATCAAAGCAAAGAGGAATTCCCTGAAGCTGACCTTTCCGTTCCTGTCCCAGTCCATTTCTTCTGCATTTAATTGCAAGGAGCACCAAGTGAGGGCTAAAAGAGCTATTGCATAAAATACAACTACAAAATTAGTTAGAAACAGTGTGGCAAGTGAAGGTAATCCTGAATCGACTTCTTGTGATATGTGCAGGGGATTTCTCCCGAGGAGAAGCCTCGTTCAATGCCTTCATCATGTCTTTCTTGTTCAGCTTTCCATCACCATTTTTATCGAGAAACAAGAATGCTTCAATGATAGCATCAAAAGTGGCTTCAAGCTGCGGTGAACCCATCTTTGATGTCTGAAACAAATCCGAATGTCACCAAAAAAAGATGAGCATGTTTTACTTAACAAGTCAATTAAATAGAAATAAGAATATTAAGATTGTTGTAGATACAGAGTGGGAAGTCGTTGAAGTATCCACTAGGATATAAACAAGACAAAGAAGAACAATAAACTCATTAAACTGTATCCCAGCGCTCCCATCCATGTCACAGGAAAAGAAAAGATCATCAATTTCCTTTTGTGTAAGCTGAACTTGCAATTTCTTTAAGCATTTGTTGAGTTCCTCATGGTCAATAATTCCATTAGAATCTTCATCTGGATAGAAGCAAATCACAAAGAGAGACAGACATAAAGAGGGTAGTAAGCAGTTTGCAGTATCATCCATACCGACATTTTGGAGGACTTGAAAGATTAACTAACAAAAAGTAACCTCGCTTGAACTCACCATACTGTTCAAAAACACCTCTAATCTCTTTCAATTGCTCTTTGAACTGGGGGAACCTCAAGATTATGCTATTGACTGATCTGAAATTGCTATGTCCAGAAGCACTTTTCTTTACCTCAATAATTTTCCTTTCAAGCTTACTGTCTAATCTCATATACTTGTTTGGTGAATTACAACAACAGAGCATGCCTTCAAGTTTGTTGGGCAATGACTTCAGAGCAGAGCACAGGTCGGATTTGCCTTCAAAGTAACATGCCAGAAGAAACCAAATTTAAGCTCACTAAATAAGATCAAACTTAATTTACGATTTAAGTATCTCATCTCTTGTCCTAGTTATTTGATTAATTACTTTCCCAAGTCAATAACTCTAGCCAATTGGTATAACACATCGATGCACTTCTCTAACTCAAAATTAAGAATAGGAGTGCAAGCAATTATTTAAGTTCTGATGTTCTCTTTATGATTCTTGGATGTGTTTTTTTGTCAAAACTTTGGTAATGGTTAGTTCCGATCCCAAAACTGCTTCTGCAAGGTTGAAGGAAAACAAGCCTCAAGTTTTTATAAAATGTTGAGTGCATAGTTTGAGTGGTGGCAAAGAGCTATGTAAGGAGACATTATCTGATGTACCAAGGAAAAGAGAGGAAGAAAGACGCATTCTTTATGCATTTTAATCCTACATGATAGCCTCAAACTCTCCTTTTTCACTAGTTGTATTGCTCTTTCTTCTCAAGTATTTCTCTGTGAATTTAAGCTTGCAACCCCAACAAATTTTCAATCGGAGGCCTGCCCTTCCAATCATTTCTCTTCCTACCCCAATTGATTTTCCTTCACAAAGAGAACTGAAAATTTGATCCTGATCTAGGAATCTTGCTGACTTAAACCCTTGTTCTGATCCGTGCAAACATGTTAATCATCCTTCAAAATATTTTCAAGAATTAAGTCCAATGGTTACACTGATCACAATTGAATAACTAGTCAAAGAAAATAACCATCCAACCTAGTATACCATTTGGTACCACAGCATCAGCCTATATTGAACTTCTCTGCACTTGGAAAGCTTCATGTTCTACTGATACCTTCTGTTTCTATTACATAATACAAAAGGTTGCATCCACAACCTTTTCAACAGACAAATTTCTCATGTAGGCAGTTGCGGATGCAACAAAAATTTGTTGTAGAAAGAGGCCTTCCCTTAATTTTATTTGTTGTATGGTTGTTCTCAAATCAAATGTGCTTCACTATTCTGATGAAAAGATATTTGTTTGGCATTTTGGTAGGTGAGTATGAATTTTGACTTCTTGTTTATGCAGCTCGATTTCCAGTATATTCCTAAGAAGATTGTATCAGATATAAGGAATTGAAAGCATTCATACCTCCATCCTAATAGATCCTATTAGGTTACTAGGTGGTCGAATGAATGGCAACTAACCCGGTATACAGAATGAACTGTTCATAACACTTTGATTAACTCAAACTATCTCAAAAAAGAGATCCCTAAGTTTAACAGCACCAAAACCTTAATGCATCCAAACCGTCTCAGTACCCAATTTCAAGTTTGTAAACTTGAACCAGAAAAATAATCAATCCAATGTTTGACTTTGAAGGTTATCTATCTGTACTCCTAGTTTATCTCAGTTTGAATTTTTTCCTCTCCTTGTAACTTATTTGTGTTAAATCATTAATATTGATTCAAACCCCAAAGGTCAAACTGAATTTGACAAGCAATTGAAACACAAAACAGCTGTATCTATATTTCAGCCACCACTTCCTAGTTTGAAACACCATGCCATGCAGTAATCCATAAAATCTGCTGAAACACCATGCCATGCAGTAACACATAAAATCAAGCTTAAGGATTGCTAATTTGGGGGTGGGTGGATCAAAATTTTGTTATGAAATGGTCAAAACAGCCGAAACATTTTCATTTTTAAAGAGATCAAAATAAATCGAAATTTCAATGTTTTAAGGTATTTTGCAATATTTCGAAATATTTCAAGATGTTTCTAATTTCGTAATATTTTGGTACGTGTGTCGGAATATTTTAAAAATAAATTCTTAAATTTTGTATCCGTTTTCATTCTATTTACAAAACAATTTTTTTTTTTTGTTTCTTAGGCGAAGAAATAATTCACCCAAAAGATATTTTGATCATTAGTTCCAAGATCACATCAATGAATTACTTAAAAAACAGATTACACATAAGACTCTTCAAGCAGTCAGCAACCTACTTCTGTTATATATACAAACTTAGAAAGGAATCCAAGAGAAACATCATGAACTGTATTAATCACACAGACCTCTACAGATGATTGTTTACACTTCCATCATTAAGTGTTAGTACTGGAGCTACACAGATAATGCAACCCACAATTTAATCGCAAAAAAAAAAAACCAAGAATAGAGCTACTGAGGGGATAAGATGCACAGGAAAAAAAAGACTTACCCAATGAAGGTTTCATGGCCTCGGGAGTGAGAAAGGACTAAATAGAGAGATGGTTGTTTAGTTATATGCCGTACAGTATATGAATGCATAAGTGTAGCATTGCGTAAAGGAGAGGAAAAGTTAAAGTGGGAAGAGAACGGGGTTCAGGCAAATTGGAGTGGAAATGCCATTATAAGTTTGAATACAAGTTTCTCTTTCTTTCCCAAGTGGAGATGCCATGATAGCTTTTGACTACAAGTCCTCACTCCTCCGGGGGCCCTCTTCTCTCTCTAAGATTAATGTTACACCGATTAAATTTTCGATCTAAATGACATGATAATTGATTATTTGTAATTTATATCGGGGTCAAATGACATCACAACAATCAAAAAAGTCCAAGTTAACTGTCATGTTATTTAGGTTTTAAATTTAATCATAAAATTTGGTCAGTTTAAAATTACTGTTTAATAAAGTGACTTTAATAGAACTATTGAAGTAGTAGTGAGTTTTAATGTTAAATATAATTTATAATTAATTTAATGGTTATACATTATTAGATTTTTAAATTAAATCCTTAAATTAGATTCAAGTAACATTTTTCGTAACTAAATAAATAACTCTCCACTTTTCTTCCATATAAATTCAAGTGGAGTTCAACTTATTCATTTAAAGTTTTATTATTAGTTGATAATACTATGTCATCAATGGTGATATAGTATCATCGTAGGAGCAATACTATTGAGACCTAAAAATCTGACATAATTTACTGACCTAATTCACTGTAATCTTTAGATTAGTTGTAGACCCCATCAAACATTGAAATTTGGTGTTGATCAAATAATTCTTATTAAGTCACATCATTATGTCAGTAAATTAAATCAAATTTTTAAGTCCAAATAACATTACTTTTCACGGTAGTATTCAATATTTACTCCACACGCACACCACATAACTCTACTGTAGAGTAAATATTGAATGTAGCAGTGATATTATATTATCATTGATGATACGATATTATTAATCAATAATAAAATTTCAAGTGAGTAAGGTGAACCCCACTTAAACTTACACGAAGGAGGAGTGAAAATTTATTTGTTTACATGACAAAATGATTATTAATTTTTGTAGAATTTATTTATTTATTTATTTTAATATTATTAATAAGTGATACCACATCACATTATCATGTTTGGGATTCTATCTTCAATGGAGGGGGAGATTAAGAGATGAAAATTATAGATGCAAATCAAGCATTAGTAGAAAATTTATATAAAATTAATGATTTTAAATTTTTGCTGTTAAAGCTTGTTTGAGTGATAAACAATTGGTCTTACCAAATCCTTCTAATAAATAGTTCAACATTAACTCCATTAAATATGATTTATAAAAGACACTAACAACCGATTGGACATATACTCTGCTATACAGGATTTGTTATGCATAAAATAAATATGGAAAAATTTCAGCAACAGCCCTTTTAGTTTATTATATCTTCAACGACGCCTTCTCTATTTTTTAAATCTTCAGTGACATCCTCTTTTAGATTAAATATGTTAATTAGAATATAATTTTACTAAATTACTTATGATATATTTTAAAAAAACTTCATCTACACCCTTTCTAGATAGGCATATCTTCAATGAAATCTCCTCTATTTTTTAAATTTTCTTACGTATTAAAATTTGATTCGAGTTAATTAAAATTTATTTTTTATGTATTAAAATTTAAGTCAATTTAAAATTATATATTTTTATGTATTAAAATTTGATCTAATTAAAATTCTATTGGAGGCTTAAATCAAATTTTAATCAACTCGCATTAAATTTTAATCAACCCTATTTTTCATACATTAAGAAACAAAAATTTTAATTGACTCAAAAAATAAATTTTAATCAACTTGAATCAAATTTTAATAAATAAAAATACATAAATTTAAATCGGGGGCTAACAACTCAAGTAGAGCTCAAATTTTAATGCTTAAATTTTTTTTTAATAAGCTCAAATTATAATACGTAAAAACATAAAATTTAATCAGATTGAATCAAAGTTTAATTGACTTAAATTTTAATATGTAGAAAAAAAATTAATCAGCTCAAATTTTAATATGTTAAAAAATAAATTTAATCAGTTTGAATTTTAATCTAATTTTATGTAAAAAAAATTGTTTGAAATTTATGTAAGGACAATTTTGGTATTTGAGATCATTTATTTTTGTTATAAATTGCGGTTTAATGACAGAGGACGTCAGTGATGTTTAAATATAAACTAGAAGGAGTGTCAGTGATTTTTTTATAATAAAGGAGGTATCGTTGAAAATATGATAAATTAGAAGAGATGTGGTTGAAATTTTTTCAATAAATATAAGTTGAATAAATTTAGATAAAATATAATTTATTTAATTTAAAATTACAAAGGTACACAATCCATTGACATATTGTATGACAAACAATTTTTTTTTTTTTTGGTTCACCGATGAAGTATGTTCGGGTTAGCTTACATGTATCTCGACTAATTCACTTTTTAGTTCAGTTAAAGACAAGTTATCTACTTTGAAACTAAAGTATTTATGACAAAGTATTTATGACAGATAAAATCTTCATAATTTAATTTCAAAGAGTTACCAAAATTTAAAATCAGGGTGTCTTTTTATTACCACGTTTTTTTATCAGACTTCTTATTACCACTTGAGCAACTTGGGTTTGTACGGCAAACAATTTGCATGCAATTTTAATGCAAAAAACATACTGGGTCTAAATATTGGACATTGCTTGATGCTAATATGAGGCTTTAGCTTGTTGGCTCTTGATGGGCTTTTCCAATAACCCAATGAAGGCCCCGCCATCTCTCCCGAGAATAATGACTGGGTTTTTAAGTTGTGGGTACAATTTTTTAAATTCATTTGAGAAAAAATATATGAATTAATTATTTACTCTATTAAGTTTAATTTTAATAAAATATATTTTATTTAGGTACAAAATTCAAATAAAATCAAAACTATTTTACCTAAATACTTTCCCTTTAAATTATATATTCTTGATTGACAGTTATATTTTATCTCTATCTCTCTCTTTCCCCATCTCTCCACTATTTTCTCTCTATATTTATCATTGATAATTTATTTTCTTTTTAGATATGTAAAGATTTGATTTATTTTTTCATCTATTTCTCCTATTTTTTTTTCTCTCTCTCTCCTCTTATCACTACAACAAAAATTATTTTTTTTGACGATTTTTTTTGCAAAGTTTTTTTTCGTAGCAAAAATGAACTTTCTGCGACGATTTAATAATTTTGTCACAAAAACTGATTTTGGCAAAATTTTTTGCGATTTAAAAAACGTCGCGAAAAGGTATTTTCCACCAAATTTTTTTTGGCACAAGAAAAATGGCGGGAGTTGATATTTTTTGCGACAAATTTGTTTGTCGCAGATAGTTTACTTCGTCATAAAAAAAATATTAAAAAATAAAAAATAAAAAAAAATTCAAAATATTTAATTCGCAACATTTAATATTATCGTCATCGAATATAAACTTTAATTAATATTAATTTGTGACGTTTTTAAATATTTTGTCTGGAGTATTTATTTTTTCGCGACGTTTTTATAAATTCGTCGCAGAATATAATTTTTTTATTAAATACCATTATTATTTCGCAACGTTTTAATATTCATCGAAAATTAGAATTTAATTTTCAATTAGAATTAAAATATTAATTGCGGCGTTTTTTTTTTTCGTCGCAAAAAATAAATTTTCTGCGACGATTTCATATTTTTGTCGCAAATAGTGTATTTGGCAATTTTTTTGCGACGATTTTAGAAAATGTCGTGAAAAGGTGATTCGCACCAAAAATTTTTGGCGCGAGAAAAGGACATGAATAGGTGTTTTTGCGCGACGTTTTTAGAAAGTCGTCACAGAATATAAATTTTATTTTATATTAAATAAAATTATTAATTATATTCAATTTTAAATTATAAATTAGAATTAAAATATGAATCGTGACCTTTTTTGATTCGTCGCAAAAAATTAATTTTTCACGACGATTTTATATTTTTGTCGCAAATAGTATATTTGACATTTTTTGCAACGTTTGTTAGAAAACGTCGTGAAAATGTGATTCCCACAAAAAAAAAATTTTGCGTGAGAAAGGTCTGGAATAGGTATTTTTTTGCGACGTTTTTATAAATTCGTCGCAGAATATAATTTTTATTTTATATTAAATAAAATTATTATTATTTTTAAATTTTAAATTTGAATTAAAATATTAATTGCGACGTTTTTTTTTTGTCACAAAAAATGAACTTTGCGCGACGATTTTATATTTTTGTCGCAAATAGTTTATTTGGCAATTTTTTGCGATGTTTTTAGAAAACATTGCGAAATGGTGATTCCCACCAAAATTTATTGGGCATGTGGAGCAGTGAAGTTTATAACTACCTCATAATTTCCAGTACTTCATAATTTCTAATCAAGAGGTTAGATCAATTCAACTTACACAGATAAACAAACATGTTAAGATCTAGAACAATGTAAGTAACAAGTTCACTCCACTAATGAACCAGTTTGTACGCATCATTTCTTTGACAGCCGACTTGAATATGATCAATTGAAACTAAACTTTTGACTCTCAAATTTGATTTTCCGGGTAAGCATGCATTCTATTGCCTAACTTTAACGTTAACATGAACTATGTGAGTATTAAACATTGTTACAGCGCCTTGGAGTAAGTAAGGCATTACCTTACATCTACTCTAGCTTATAATATCCAGAGTCTAGTTATCATATCATTGAGACTTTTCTACTATAGTCCTCTCACAGTGGTTAGTTTTGTATCAGGATCAGTCCAGGATTCCTATTGCTCGGAGGAGGAAGGTTATGTGTGGTGGTCAGTTTGATTATGTAGATCCTGGATACTGTTGAGCTTGAAGATGATATTTCAATGCATGGAGTTGGACTACTGGACCGGTTCAAGTTTAAGAGACATTAAATATAATTAGAGATGGTTTAAATTCTCTTAAAGGATTAAAGTTATTTTTTCTATTTTTAGAACTTTTTGTTCTTTGATTCTTGTAATTCATTCTTTTTGGAAATAAAATTTTGTTTTCTTTTTTAAAAAGATGTTAAATGTATTAATTATGTTAGTTTTTATTGAACACAGGTATTATTGGTGTACAGGTGAAAAATTTTATTAAAAAATTATTATTTTATGTAAAATAAAAAAAATGAACTTTTTTGTGACGAAATAAAAATCGTCGCGAAAATTGCAGTACGCACCTTTTTGGCGACGATTTTTTTACGTCGCAAATATATTTATTCAATTATTTTTTAGTTTTTTAATTAAAAATATTATTTGCGACTGCTTTTTTACGTTGCAAAAAATTAATTAAATTATTATTTTTGAAAATTTTAATTTATGTAAAAATTATTCGCTACGCTTTTTTTATGTCGCCAAAAAATAAATTAAATTATTATATTTCCCATTTTTATTTATAACAATTTATTTGCGACGATTGATTTACGTCGCGAAAAATTAATTTAATTAATATTTTTAATATTTTTAATTTATGTAAAAATTATTCGCGACAATTTATTTACGTCGTGAAAAATTAATTTAATTAATATTTTTAACATTTTTTTATTTAAAAAATGTTTTTTCGACGATTTATTTATGTCGTGAAAAATTAATTTATTTAATATTTTTAACATTTTTTTATTTAAAAAATTTTTTTGCGACAATTTATTTACGTTGCGAAAGCTGAATTTATTTAATATTTTTAACATTTGTTATTTAAAACATTTTTTGCGATGATTTATTTGCATCACAAAAAATTAATCAAATTATTATGTTAATATTTTTATGCTGGGGAATAGGTTTTAGCTATGTTTTTTTTAACTTTTGGCGACGCTTTTTTTTCGTCGCAATTTTTTTTTTTTGCGATAAAATTAAATTTCCGTCGCAAAATACTTTATGCGACGAGACTATTGCGACGAACACGCGACAAAAAAAAACGTCACAAAAAATAATTAGCGACAATTTGTTTACTTTTAGCGACGAAAAAAATCGTCGCAAAAAATGATTTTTGTTGTAGTGTATTTTTGTAACTATCTCTCTCCCTATTTTCTCTCTCTATTTATATCAACAATATAATTACACTAATCAATTATATCAATCAGTTATAATTATCTTATAATACACCAAATAGTTATTCATGCATTTTAATAAACCAAACAGTTACACCTAACTATTACACAAATTAATAACGCTAACTCAATTTATCATTCAGTTGTTTACATAAATTAATTAGTTGCACTATTTAGTATCGTGACATCGTTACACCAATCATTTATATCAAATTTAGTATGATAGTTAAGTCTTTTGTGTAATGATAAACCTAATTTGGTGTATATAATTTGTGTAACCATGTTGTGAGACTAAATGGTGTAACTCTTTGATTTATGTAAATAACAAAATGACAAATTAGGTTGGTGTTGTAATTTCGTATAATTGTTTAGTATAATTATTTGGTTTATTAGAATACATGAATAACTTGTTAGTATATTATAAGGTAATTGTAACTAATTGGTGTAATTGATTAGTGTAATTGTGTTGTGTAACATTGATATAAGGAGAGATAAAAAGGGAGAGAATAAGAAAATAAGGAGAGAGAGTGAGAGAGAGAGAGAGAAAAGGGGGAGAGACAGATGAAAAAATTAAATTAAATATTTACATATTTAAAAAAAAATTATCAATATGAGAGACAGAGAGAGAAAATAGGGAAGAGATAACAAAAGAGTAATGGAGAGAGAGAAGGAGAGGGAGTAATCGAGTAATAAATACCCTTTTAGTCTTTTTCAAAAAAATGCATTCAAGGCCAAATAAGTTTCCTTAATGTAGTTTAGCTCAAATAAGTTTATATTTTTGTACCGGCTTCCAAATTACCTATAATGAAATATATTTCCTTTTGGTCCNCTTAATGTAGTTTAGCTCAAATAAGTTTATATTTTTGTACCGGCTTCCAAATTACCTATAATGAAATATATTTCCTTTTGGTCCATGATCAAACTAGATTATGGACAAGGGAAAAGCAACAAGTAGAGCTAATAACCCCCAATTTGTGGAGGATTTTGAGTAAATATTGTTCAAAATTAGGTGTGGAACTAGTTCACAACTTCAAACACTTGCCAAATTAGATTTTGGAGTGAAAGAAGTAAGAAGTTCCAATCTAAGGACAACAATTTTGCAGAAATAAATCAAAGGTCAGCTCTGCTCCAGTTCACGCCTTCCAATACCCGACTAATGAGGACCAAACTAGATAATAACCATTTGTAACTTTGGGAGCAAAGGTGGGCTGCATTTTACCAATCAGAAAAAGTTAATAACTAGTATAATGGATAAGTTTTTTGTCATTCATATATTGCTTAATAGTCAGTTTGGTTTTATGCTTTTATTTTTTACTAGTTGATGCACACATGTATTGCATGTGGAACATATTGTATTTGAATAATATATTAAACTCTAAATCAATTTTTCCAAAACACATATCTTTAGTATGTATTCTCTTGTGTCTTTCATAAAAAAACCAAAAAAATAAACAACCAATGACCATGCTCTACAAGGAAACCCCACCCCACCGAAAAAAAAAAAAACNGGTGTGTAGCATATAGTTTGTGTTAAACTATGTCATATAGAATAGAGCAGTAGATTTTTGTTTAGTTACTTGGGGAGGTTGTTGCACCATATTTTTTTGAATCAATTATTAAAATACGGCACTTTTTAAATAAAAATATCAAATTATGGCATTTTAAAACTTATTTACTAATATATGACAATTTTTTGAAAGCGAATTTTCCTTTTATGGTGAAAGCGGAATCAACAAGGCCGCTTTTAATACTTACAAAAATGCATTTCTTCTTTTTTATTGTATCACTTATTAAAAGTGAAATCAACAATTTCGTTTTTAAAAATTACCGTAGATTGATAAATAAATTTAAAAGTGTTATACTTTGGTGTATGTATAATCGCATAATTTTCTTGGTGAACCCAATTTCTTGGGACACAAATGAATCAAACCCTTGACTTTGGCTCGAATTAATGAAAGGTTTTAAATATCTTATTCAACTTTAAAACACTTACTATTTTTAAGCTTAGATGTGACTCAAATCATTTGTCTAAACAAAATGAACCCAAGCCTAGCTCGACTTAACTTTCCTAAGTAATGAGTTGAATTTGAATTTTTGTTCAACCTTTATAAGCCTGGCCTGTTATACATGCACACTTTATATTTTTATTATGTCATTGGTAATGATGTATGTAATATTATATATATATATATATATACTAATTGATGTACACGTGGAACATATTATTTTTAAATATTGTATATTAAACTCTAAATCAATTTTTCTCAAATACATAACTTTAGTATATATTCTCTTGTGTGTTTTTAATAAAAATAAAATAAACCCAAAAAAGTAAACACCCAATAACCATGCTCTATAAGGAAACCCCCCCAACCCCCCAAAAAAATACAGCCTAAACTAATATTTGATAGAATATGTAGTGAAAAATAATGCATTTCTCTGTTTCTATTCTTATTTTTTAAATATTTGTCTAATATGCTTCTTTGAAAGATAAAGGAAGAACGTAAATTATAGTTAGGGTAGTTTCCAATATGAACTATGGTAGCAAATCAAGAAAAAACTTAATTAACAACTGTCTAACACATAATATATGTCAATTGGATTTATCCAATCGCATATGACTTAACTTCATGCGAAGTAGGGTGTTGCAGTCAAGTTATGAAGACAACACCCCCTTTGTCCACTCAATATTTTCAAAGATTAACTATATAAATCTCCAATATGGTCACTACATTTGACACTAAGAAATCCTCCATTAACATTAACATACTATAAATGTTCATTGAATTGTATCATCATATAGTGTTTCTCATTAAAAATGCGCTCATTAATTTCAGTTAACTAACCCATTTATATTCAGACATAACTTCTAAAAACTTCGACAAACTTGCTCACTTATTGTTCGAAGTGCAATTTTTTTGAACCACATTTACACTTTTCACATTTTCTAACTTTAAAACTTTTGAACTCTTAAGACGAATTCAGGTCTCAATAACCAGATTCCTATGTAAAATGAAAAAAAAAATGAAGAAATGATGGAACTTTAGTATTCAACTCTAAATTCCATGCGGACAAACTAAATACTGTAGCAAGAAGTGTGACTTTTACTCTATAGCTCTATACAAGCTAGCTATAAACTGTAATAAAAACACACCATAATGGATGGGAAAATCTTTTAGAAAAGAAAAAAAATAAAGGATCCAGAAACATAAAGTTCGCTATATCATTCATTAAATAGAACATTCAAATAAATATTCTATTATGCTAAGAAAAGGCAATTAACCATGCTTGTATTCTATGTAGGTCACCCCCCTGCTCTTGACATGTTATTCAAAGATCTCATAGAGTGACCGTTTGTTTGAAGGACAGTGTCATATGTGTCTTCTTCTTGTTGCTCCAAAAGAATTGCATCATCACCTGTTCTTGATACCTATTATGCAAGAAAGGTAAAGATGTTAGTATGTTTGTGAGATGTTCATGTCTCAAGCCAAAAAATATTCAAGAAATTCAGTAGCATATGTCAATTTAACTGTCTAAAAGTATATGTTAAGATAATTTAAGAAAATTATAGATAATATTGGAACTATTGTATTATAACATGATAATATTACTTTGTATTCATATACTTCCCAGTATTTTGCTCAATTGCTATCATCTCTTGTGACAATGTTTAATGTCAAAACACTGCTACCAAGTAGGAGTCCAAGCAACAGTCATATGAAAACATGCATTTCAAAAATTCAAAAGAGTCACGGGATTGAAATAGTCACATGATCAAAATAGACTATTTTTCACTCATCCTATTACATTATAAGAATCAGCTTCTATTAAGCTGCCTTAAAACTCCTCCAACTTCACCTGTCATGAAAAGGCATACAAACCATAAAAAATTCAGCTACAAATTTAATTTTACTTTGATAAAGAAACAAAAATCACCACAAGCAATACTCAAACATCTTAAATTATAACATTTGAATCACCAAATAGTCATTGAGAAAAATGTCACCCTTTCTGAAAACAATAGAAAGATCTCGTGAAATCCTCATATGTCCAAATCTTCAAATTAAAAGATATATACGTAGCAAGAAGAAAGTTTATACCTACTCATGCAAACAGTGGGATGGAAGCTCCAAGGGGGGTATAATCCAAATAGGAGTCCAACAAGGATAGTATAATGACAAAAAAATAAAGGAAGTGGTAGAGAACAAAAAAAAGGGATATATATATATATAACTGTTTATAAATAAAACAAACAAAGTTGATGGAGATAAAGTCTGTCATGATTTCAAATGGAACAAATAACTCAATAGCATATCCTGCAACTAAGACTGGATGCTCCATATTTCCCCCAAAAATGAATAGGAATAATATTTCTTTTGTGGTACTGCTTTCAATGACTCACTCCTGCCCATTTTTTACCACCACTCTAACATTAACCGTAAAAAACACAACTGCACTTTAAAAAGAATCAAAAATGAAAGCCACAATTCTAGCAATGCGCAATAATATAAAAGATGTCGTCAATCACGTTCTTCACTCTTTTATACTTAAAAGACTAATGTTCCATTCATCCACGGACCAAATTATCCAATCTTGAGATTTTTCCAAGTGCCACCATTCACGGCAAAGGAACCATCAGGTGATGTGAAATTCTATCATTTGCCAACCACCTCCATCACATCAGTCTTGTACCACCTCTACCTTTACCTTGTGGGACTTTTGCTCATGTAGCTTGTTGCAATTGCTTATTAAGAAATTACTATGTGATAGTTGAATTATTTTTACAAACACAAATCTTTTATATTCACTTCAAAAAAAAACATGCTTGATATGAATTAACACATCTTTACTAAATCTAATTCTGGTTGATCTTTCCGAGTTTGGATCAGCTCTCATCCTATCTCAACCTTCACTTACTTTCATATTGTCTTGCGCAAGTAATGAAAATTTTGGTAGAATAGCACAAGAAATAGTAAAACCCATACCATCGAGATGAAAAAATCTCGCTAATGTTATTAATTTAACTTGGCTATAAGGTCTAAAACTTGGGTGGTCTTAATGTCATCTTTACCATGATTTCCTTAATATGAATCTAATTTTTGAAATTGAAAGGGAAATTACAAATTTTTTTTCCTTTGCAGTGTATTGGCTGAAGTATTAATTACATATAAGGTCAACAATAATTCACAAGACCAAAAACTCACATCTAAAAACAAGAATTTCTATCGAATCTTAATTCCACAATCTCAAAAAAATTGTTAAATCAAACACCAAGCTCAATAAAAATTTTTCAAAAAAATCAAAAACTAAAATGATAAAAGAGACAAACAAGTTAAAGGAAAATTGATTGCTTGGACCCAAATTATTATTATTTTTTTGGTCAAGAGACCCAAATTGTTAAAACAAAAATTAAGTACTATCCAAAACAATCTATTCAAAACCCCAGTCAAAGATAGATAACCATGGCAAAGTCCTTCATCAAAATCAAACTCCAACACAAGAAAGCCACTTGGAAAGAAAAAAAGCAACTAAAGAACATTTTAAAAAAGAAAATCAATAGCATACATCGAATGAGACACACAAACCTGTAGCATTATAGCCCAGATGAGTCTGGTGTTTGATTCTTTTTGGTTCGATCTCATTTGTTGCAGACTGATAAACGTGACTCATTGCTTCGTAAGTGATAGTGATTCATTGTCGTAGGTAAGAATTTCTAGGTTTTTCCCTTATTTAGCAATGCAGGCAAACCGTGAGAATGAGAGTCAGAGGTAGAGAAAGAAAGGAAGATAGGAAAGGGGAAACAATTCGATTGAGGTATGGAATATGATGGCTTGAATTCTTTCAACATGTATTCACTGCATAACACTGTGTTTGTGAAAGAATAAGAATATGAAAAACTCAATAATTAATCGATACTTATTGCCATTAAGTTATAATAATTATGATGACAGATAAATTTAATAAGAATTGGAAGCGACTAAACAACTTAAGATATAGGTATATATATAGATACAAATTGGTTTTATGGTGATTATAGCATAGATGGAGGATTAATTAAATTATTATTTTTTGGGTTTAAGGGACTTTTAAGAGTAGTATAGATATAGATATAGATTATATAATATATTAGTAGTATAGATAAGATAAGATTGGTCAAGAAAAATGAAAATTAAAGGTTAAAATTATTATTAAAGGTCAAATGAATATAATTAAATGTTAAATTAATGCACATAATTAATTTAAGATGAAAGGATATGAGAAGATTATGTAATTAATTGAAGAAAACAAAAAGAAATAAGAGAATATGATTGATTTTATAACAAAGATTAAGGGAAAAATAGTCAAATAAAATTTTTCACTTTTATTGACATTTTAAAGTAGTATAGATTTGCATATAAATGCTCGTGTCTTCAAACATGGACTGAATCTCTTCACGAGCATTACGAGTTGAATTAATATAGGGTAGGGTTATTTTCACCTCATAAATTCCTTTTTCTGCCCCATTAAACTATAGGAAAATTTGGAGGCCGGTCCTCCTATATGGACTTGTTTGGACTTAAGTCCGCCAAGAAAACTTATTTGTTATGAAGTCTGTTTTTTGTCAATTTTACCAGACTATCCTTTTTTTTTAGAAATAAAGTAAAATTAAAAATTAAAAACTCATAAATCTTAGGAGTTTGACTAACATTAAAATTTTTTCTCTCGCATATCTATCAATATCCATGTATAAATTACTCTTTCATATCTATCAATATCCATATATAAATTATATATAGTAACATTAAAAATAAAAAATAGCAACATTCAAATACCAAAAAAAAAAAAATTATCATTTAGACAAAAAATAATACCATTTAAACACAAAAAAAAAGTAACATTTAAACATAAAAAAATATTAGCATTCAATATTAATATTTTTAAAAAATATCAATAGTAACATGTTCAACAAACATAGTAACATGCTTAACAAAAACAATAACATGTTTAATAATAATTATCTTTCTCAAATTCAAATACAAATAATAATATTCAAAAACAAAAAAAATTATAACATTGAATATTAATATTTAGGAAAATAATAGTAGTAATACATTTAACAAAAACAGTAAGATGCTCAAAATAATAGTAACATGAACAATAAGATACTCAACAAAAATAATAACATGAACAATAACATAATAAAAAAAAATAGTAACATGAAACATTCAATTTAACAAATCAATACTAATTCCAATAAAGTAGGAACAATAACATGGAAAATAAACTTATAACCTAATTTCAAAAACAAAATAAAAAAAAACTCTGGTAAAGAATGTCGCGATACGAATACCGGTAAGTAATATTGAATTTCAATAAAAATGTGCTATCCACGCACTCGAAGACCCCAATAGTGACGAAGACCACGGTGGTTCCTGATCTTCTTCAATCGCTCAAGATCATCCCTCAGTTTCATGTCCAGTGCATTGGATGTCACCAGAGAATACTTTCCATCCTTATAATCCTTTTTCCTATTCAGGAACCAGTGATGGATTTTGAACTGCCGAGGGTTTGAAACAATCACCATCAGGTTATCAATCTTAGCAGCAGAAAGTTCGCCAGCCCTCTTGTTCATGTCGACATCGGCTTTCTTGTAGACAATGTTGGTGAAACGACCACCGATACCTTTGATGGAGGGCAATGCTGCTTGAAATCACCTTCCAAACTCTCTTCAAAACACAAAAGCCTGTTATTGGATAGTATAAGCATCAACGAATTTTCCTTGATTCAGATTTTAAATTTGAATTGTTAATGGAATTTTTTGATCTAAAATTGACTTAATAGACCAATGATTTTATCGTAATTCAAGCATCAAATTATGATATATTTGGTTTCTATAAAAAGCTGAAGAATTTGTTACCATATATATTTTAAAGATCTAACATATAACTTTTCATAATTGACCAAATTTAACACTGTTAGGGGTATTTTTGAGATAAAAAAAAAGTGGACTTAAGTCATTACACATAATTTTAAACATGGATTTAACCCTTATAAGTTTCCTTAACGGACTTATCTTTAAACAAATACATCTAGAGAGACTCAATCTAATTTTCACTAAACTATAAATCATATAGATACTAAGTTCAGCCCATCTATACCCACTCCGCTAGTAACTAAGTTCACCTCATTCTATATCCACCCCGTTAATAATTAAACTTATCTCAATATTTATTTTTAGGATTTTTTTANAAGTAAAATTAAAAATTAAAAACTCATAAATCTTAGGAGTTTGACTAACATTAAAATTTTTTCTCACGCATATCTATCAATATCCATGTAAAAATAACAACATTCAAATACCAAAAAAAAAAAAAATTATCATTTAGACAAAAAATAATACCATTTAAACACAAAAAAAAAAGTAACATTTAAACATAAAAAAATATTAGCATTCAATATTAATATTTTTAAAAAATATCAATAGTAACATGTTCAACAAAAATAGTAACATGTTTAACAAAAACAATAACATGTTTAATAATAATTATCTTTCTCAAATTCAAATACAAAAATAATAATATTCAAAAACAAAAAAAATTATAACATTGAATATTAATATTTAGGAAAATAATAGTAGTAATACATTTAACAAAAACAGTAACATGCTCAAAATAATAGTAACATGAACAATAAGATACTCAACAAAAATAATAACATGAACAGTAACATAGTAAAAAAAAATAGTAACATGAAACATTCAATTTAACAAATCAATACTAATTCCAATAAAGTAGGAACAATAACATGGAAAATACACTTAGAACCTAATTTTAAAAACAAAATAAAAAAAAACTCCGGTAAAGAACATCGCGATACGAATACCAGTAAGTAATATNCACTTAGAACCTAATTTTAAAAACAAAATAAAAAAAAACTCCGGTAAAGAACATCGCGATACGAATACCAGTAAGTAATATTGAATTTCAATAAAAATGTGCTATCCACGCACTCGAAGACCCCAATAGTGACGAAGACCACGGTGGTTCCTGATCTTCTTCAATCGCTCAAGATCATCCCTCAGTTTCATGTCCAGTGCATTGGATGTCACCAGAGAATACTTTCCATCCTTATAATCCTTTTTCCTATTCAGGAACCAGTGATGGATTTTGAACTGCCGAGGGTTTGAAACAATCACCATCAGGTTATCAATCTTAGCAGCAGAAAGTTCGCCAGCCCTCTTGTTCATGTCGACATCGGCTTTCTTGTAGACAATGTTGGTGAAACGACCACCGATACCTTTGATGGAGGGCAATGCTGCTTGAAATCACCTTCCAAACACTCTTCAAAACACAAAAGCCTGTTATTGGATAGTATAAGCATCAACGAATTTTCCTTGATTCAGATTTTAAATTTGAATTGTTAATGGAATTTTTTGATCTAAAATTGACTTAATAGACCAATGATTTTATCGTAATTCAAGCATCAAATTATGATATATTTGGTTTCCATAAAAAGCTGAAGAATTTGTTACCNATAGACCAATGATTTTATCGTAATTCAAGCATCAAATTATGATATATTTGGTTTCTATAAAAAGCTGAAGAATTTGTTACCATATATATTTTAAAGATCTAACATATAACTTTTCATAATTGACCAAATTTAACACTGTTAGGGGTATTTTTGAGATAAAAAAAAAGTGGACTTAAGTCATTACACATAATTTTAAACATGGATTTAACCCTTATAAGTTTCCTTAACGGACTTATCTTTAAACAAATACATCTAGAGAGACTCAATCTAATTTTCACTAAACTATAAATCATATAGATACTAAGTTCAGCCCATCTATACCCACTCCGCTAGTAACTAAGTTCACCTCATTCTATATCCACCCCGTTAATAATTAAACTTATCTCAATATTTATTTTTAGGATTTTTTTATACCCTTTCTCACAGAGTCTATGCGAAATATACTCAATTGGATTNATACCCTTTCTCACAGAGTCTATGCGAAATATACTCAATTGGATTATTTATTAAAATTGAACAAACAATTATGTATGGACTATGTGATTCGATGCGAGAGACTTAATCATCTTTTTCTTTTTCTTTTCTAGAAACTTAGTTTCAGGTACGACCTACAACAAAGATTTCAATAGATTTCTTTTTATATATTGAGAAATTATGTGTGAAGAAGATAT